>VWZT01003978.1:351009-405437 GCA_013397055.1 Pachycephala philippinensis
GAGAAAACAACCAAAAAAAAAAAAAAAAAAAAGGAAAAGGAAATAAGGTTTCTAAAAGAGAGCTATTAGATCCCCTTACAAGGAGAGCAGATCACATGGTTTCCTTTATCCTGGTTGTTTAATATATGCCATCCCTGTGCATTTCACTGTGACTGCCATAAGGAGTGAGCCATTACATTCTCTCTTTATCCCTTGTCATAAGGACTGAGAATGAGGTGATAACCCATTTTTCTGAAACCTTTCCAGACCCTTGGAAAAAAAGACCAAAAAAAATTTTTCCTTGTTTTATCTAAAAGAGATGAAAATAAAAAAAAAAAACCCAACAATTCTGGTTGCCCATAAGTAAATCTGCCCTTTGCACATCTTTAATTACACTCATTTTTTAAAATAAAATTGAAATGAAACAGCCATGTAGAGATGCACGTGGGGAAAGTCAATCTGTGCAAAAAGCAGAGTCTTGTTTTCATGTGACGAAAATGTGCCTGGCGACAGTTGTGAAGAACACCAACAAAATGGTTGCTAGAAAACAGCAGCAGCAGCCATCACCTCCATCACTCTACGGATGCCCCTCGTGATAGGCATTAGTGCAGAGCTTCCTCCTTTACAATGATTAAAACAGACTTCAGCAAGCCCTTATTGCCACCATCTTTGGAGAGCAGTATTCAGATGCAGATTGCCTTAAATCCCATCAACCCATTCAGGCGTTCGTATGCGAGTGTGTCTGCCCCTGAGTGTGCATGTGTGCGAGTGTTTAGATGCATTTATACACACACACACACACACACACACACACACACAATTCTCCCTCTGCACACACCTTTTCTCCACCCTCTCATTCAGAGGGAAAGAACTAAAATTGTCAAAGATGAGAATGTGTATTTTCCAGGCTACTTTGTCAGATGTTCATGTGTGCATCTTATAAATATTTCATACCAAATATTTAACATTATTCCTTCCCCAATCGGATCAGCTTTGAAATGCTCCTCAAAGTGAATTCTCCCCTAACAATGGCTTGACGCAAAAGCCTTTTTTCTCTCTTAAGAAGAGAAGGCTGCACATGGTCTGCTACCATAGCAGCATGAATAGTTCTTATTTAATGGAAAATAAAAGATACTTTACATTAATTCAGTGGGGGATGGAAAGCTGGGCACATGCGTACCTTGTGCTTCAAACATGGAGGAGCATCATACCTTGACCTCCCCTCTCCTGGTCCCATGATTATTACCCAGCTTGCATTAGAACCGTAATGGGAAGTGACAAGTTTATGTAAATGATCCACACAAGGATTTTGCTCTTGTAAAACAGAGCAGTTACTCTGGGCTTTCTAATTATTTCATGCCTTGTGGTTCTGTGATGGGGCAGAGATGACTATTACTTGAAAAGTATATTGTGATTGACAAGCCACTGTCCCCCTGGAACTCATTAAGGCCTGTGCTTTGCAAGAGCGGGTAAAAAAACCCTACCAGGCACACCACACACACACCCGCATCCTCACCCCAGCGCCGGCTGCTCCTTCTGATCATTTGTTGGGATTTTTGCACTGATAGAGAAAAGCACAATCTGCATGTATCTCAAACAAGTACCACCTCCTGGCTACAAATTGACCAATTATCCTCTGCTTCCACGTTTTCACTTTTAAATCTGAAAGATTAGCAGCAACATACCTGTCCAACATGCACCAGTGTTTGGATTTCAACACACCGGATGAAAAAGTCAGTTGTTTCACAAGACACTATTCAACAGAACAGGGAGGAGAGGGGCTGGGACAGGGGACAAGGGCTACCCTAAAAGCTGCCACCAGTGCATTTCTGCTGCTCTGATTTGTGCCACGTGCCTTCTAGAAAGGCCATTCTGCTGCCACGGCATGACCTGTTTGCTTTTCTTTCTTAATTGATTTTTCTGGCCTTTAAACTTGTGACGAAAAATGACAATTTCTTTGGCAACAGTAGAGCCCCCATCTTTCGAAACACACACTATGCTGCAGCCATGGAGGGAGGAAGAATCCTATTCAGGCAGCTGCATTGTTTCCCAGTGTAGAAGTGGGTTTGAATTCTGCTGCTGGTTTGGGACGTAACACAGTTTGGCATAAAATCAATTCATTGTTAACTCCATTGTGGTTGGATCTTATGGGCATGCAGCATTTCTTACTTTTAGCTATGTTTGATTTGTGATTGAAATAAATCCTCTGGAGATACTTATGAAAGGCACTTGGCCCACTTCAATTCTTCCACTAGAAAACATTGGCACTTCGGTTACTTCAAGCAACCCCAATCTTTGCAAACAATTAACAAAACCAAAAGACTGATCAACTTTTGAGGGTTTCAGTTTCAATTTGATCACTTTGGTCCTTAATTCACAGTCTTTCCAGTAACCCACCTGACTGTGTCTGCAAGTATTCAACAGGGGAAAATTATGCTTTTAGTATTATGTTCCATAATAGCATTGCAAAAAAACTAACAGCACCTGTGATCTGTAATACTTTGTTGTGCCTAATTTATCAATAGATGTCCCCCCACAAAAATCTGAGTCACAGATATTCAATAAACTAGACAAAACCTCAGGATCCAACTTACCAAGCTTAGGCCAAAAACTGTATGTCATGGGTGATCAATCAGCATAATGATAGAAATACAGGGAGAGAAAAATAATAAAAACACTAAAAAAGAAGGTGGGGGAGAAGACACAGAAGTGTTTCTGTGTCAGCCACACTTTGGAGCAGTGGAAAGTGAATACATGGGGGACTAAGGAGCGTGTTCAAACACAATCATCACTGGTTTGATTTGCCTTTGTTGAGGGGGCGTCTGTGTTACGAGTCTCATAAGTACAGACATAGGTTAGTGTAAGGATTGCTGGGCTCTGCCTTTTGAGTATGTGCAGTTTGCAGGCAGCTCAAATGCACTCTCAGGCTGAGGATGAATCTATGTCCAGGGACAAAGCTTAGCAATCACAATTCCTGTGCCAGTCCAAAATGGCATCTGTAGTGGGACATCAGTCAGCAGGGAGGGCACAGGCCAGTATTGCCAACTTTCTCTGACACACAGTTTTACACCCTCCATTCCTGTTTTTGCAGTGAGAGGTCACAATCACGATCATCTAGTGAACAACATGCACTGCTTCCCCTTCCTTGGGTCTCCAAGATACAGGCTGGATGGCTCTCAGACACTCAAGAAATTTGTTATGTGGTTCATCGGGAGAGGAAAGTTACTTCCTTTTTTTCAGTGCGCTCACCTGGTGCATATCTCCATTCAGTCAGACTTCCTGGGAATGACAGCAGGAGTGTCATTTGGCATCTGACAGCAGGAAAATGCAGTTTTACATGTAAGCTGAGCAAGTACAAACTGTGGGACTCATTTTATGTAAAGCAAAATTGTCCACTAATCATTTAGAACCAGCACAATACTTTTCCTACCTAGCAAATATTATCTTATCTTTGCTCAACCCATTCAAGTTAATGTCCCAGCAATATCTCAGCTCTCTCCCTGAGTGTCCTTCAGAGGCAGCACTGGAGAACTACTGGTTTTTTTATTGAAGCAATTGTATAACAGCTGAGAATCTATTGCTTATGCATCTTCAACAGCCGAAAATATGTAGGATTCAGATATGCCTTGTGCTACAATTCCCATCCCCAATTGGATTGCAGGGCAATTCTTGTAAATACTTGTTCTGAGACCCAAACTCCTTGAAACTGAATCTTTGTTTCAGGAACCTGGACCATTCTGGCTCCAGGGCATAAGCAGACACTTTCTCAGTTTTACTGAGAACAGTTTGTCACTTCTGTGACCATTAGCCTCTGACCACAGAGATGTAGAAAGAGTGATAAGTACCTTCAACAGAAGATATTTCTGTAGACAAGAGCACTGTGGTCACTTCTGGACACCATCAGAAATTTAACAGGTGGAAAACGAACTGAACAACAGCACGAAGAATCACAGAACCAACAGAACATGCAGGGTTGGAAGGAACCCACAAGGGTCACTGACTCCAACTCCTGGCCCTGCACAGGATCAAGCCCAACAACCACTCCATGTGCCCGAGAGCATTGTCCAAACTCATCTTGAGCTCTTTAGGCTTGGTGCTGTGACCACTTCCCTGGGGAGCCTGTTCCAGTGCCCAACCACCCTCTAGGTGCAGAACCTTCTCCTAATAGCCAACCTAAACCTCCCCTACCACAACTTCAAGCCATTCCCTCAGAAGAAAAAAAAAAAAAAAACAAAAACCAAACCCTCAACTAAATTCACCAAATTACTTTGAAGAACAGGTAATTTACACTAAAAGGCCAAAATCAGTTATGTTCATATTCATCTGGCCTTTGTTTTAACACCCTATTGCCCTATTAGGTTTCATTATAATTTTGAAGAAATGTTGTGATCACAAAGTCTGAGCTCCAGGAGCTCTTGATCATGAGCACATAGCATCAGCCACAGCCACTAAATGTGTGGAGAAGGGAACAAAGAAACGAGCAGTTTATTCAGAAAACATCTTGGAGAGTCTGGTTGTAAAGAGACTCAAAGAAGCTGAAGCATTTGCTTCAGCTCTGGTGGTAATCAGGCCTATTATGCTACACAGGAGCACTGTTGTCAGTGAAAGGCATGGCATAAGTGCCTACAGCCTAGAGTTTACTGAGTTTATATGATTATCTGTGGAAGAAGTTAAGATGGCTCAGTTCATAAAAGTACACTAGTACAAATATTTATGTAAACTGTGTTTGTAATATCTCAATTCAAATGCAAGCAGTTATACTTCTGGCATGTTTATCTAGTCTCAGTGGAAGTGCCTGACCTTTATGTCGCTTAATGTGGATAATTCAAGCTGCTGTTAATGACATATTTTAACTTAAATTCAGCTTACTCTGGAGTGGAGCAAATCATATGGTGGAAGTTACATCCTACATCTTTTCACACTGGTCAAGCCCAGGCCCCTGCTTTTTACTAGAAAACAGCATACTGTTTATTAAGTGCAGCTTCATATACATATGTTTTTATATTGCATAACTATTTTTATGCATAGCTATATATTATAGAGGTGTTTACAGTCTTGAGACGTTGCTACTTCAAGTTATGCAAGTTGGATGATCTTCCACAGGTTGTGGAGCTTGGGGGCCTGACTTCTGTTTTTCAGTATTTAAGCAAACCCAAGGACTCATTACACAGGGAAAACCTCACTCTCACAATTCCATAAAACTGGATTGAAAGCCTCCCCATGCCATTTCCACTTGATTTTTTCTCATGTAATTTTCCTGGTTTCTGAATTCCAAAAGGAAGAATCAGGGTGTATGCAAAGAAAAGCTGAAGGGAGCAGAGCAAATTTTTGGGTTCAGCTTGGAAAGGCTGCCCCCTCCAAAAACCACTGAGAACATGGTAGTGCTGTGAAGCTCATGTGGTCAAAGCCTGTGCCTCTTATAGAAAAAGCTAAACTAATTCAGAGAGCTCAAACGATCCACACAGCACCAGGGGACACAGCCAGAGGAACAGTTTTAAGCTTGAACCATCCAATTAGTTTAAATACATTATTAACAGCAGAGGCCACAGGTAAATGCATCAATAACCTAAACCTTACCTAGACATAATGAGAAGAATGCTGTCAGCTTCATCTGCTGAAGGTTAGATGAATTCAGGGTGAGTTACAACTGCATTGTGAAGGTCTCAGTAAAGAGCATCCACAAAATACCAGTCTGAAGCACTTAGAAGCACAACAGAGACTGTCCCATTTCATCACAGAACAAAAATCATGCAAAGTTTCAAACCTAACTGCAACTAAATAATTCGGATCTAAAATCCATAACTGGCCTTTCCTTATACATCTCTGTTCTTTACCTTGTCCCCATCCTGCTGTGAAATGTGCAATAATTGCACAGCAGATGACTTTTGTTTTCTAAGAACATGACATGGCCATTATTAATGTGGCCTGGTATCAGCCTGTTTTTCTTTTCATCTTTATCAGACATCTATATCTCTCTGAGAGGTCTTGTTTACATAAAACAGTGCACTTGGATGCATGGTGCTTAATGAGTTTCTGTATAACCAGAACAGAGTGAGTAAAATACACTACTCTTTCTAATTATGAATAATTTGACTGTGTTAAGAGAAAGAGTATTTCAGCAAACAGTGCCAGAAAGCTTCTTTCTGATTTTTTTTGTTGCTATAAAGAACAGCCATAAATTATAAGTTAGGACAATGTTGCTTTGGCTCCAAGCAGAAGCAGCAGGAAGAGAAAAACCCCCAGCTGTGCTCATATTTCATGCTCCCTAATCAGTGAGTGGTTCCTTCCTCCATTTAAAAGTCTCTGCCAAGGATGGTGTAATGAAGTCGACCAAACTCTGGTCTCAGTGGGTCTGGCTACTCTCAGGGAATCCTAAGAGCACTTCACACTTCAGATTCACATTTCCCCTTGGATGCTGATGACCCTCAAGTGTACTGTCCACCTGACACCTCCTGCTATCTCTCAAAAGAAAGCACAGGTGAAGGGCAGCAATGGAGTTGTGGTGAGCCAGTGCTCCGACCTGCAGCCCACCACAGAGCTTGCTGGCCTCACAGACAGAGGCACGCAGGAATCCATGACATTTGAATGGCCCTTGGCAATTTACTGCACATTCCAAAAACTGAAGGTTTGGTATGAGAGCAAGGCATGCTCACTATCACCCACACACCCCTAGAGATGCAGCAAAGCTGACTGGCTCTGTGCCCTTCACAAAAAGCACAGTTTCCACAAAAACCTACATCAGAGGACACGATTTTTAGTTGCTTTCTCTAAATTTTGCCAAACTAGTTATAAATGACTGAGCTCTTCCCACAGGTAAGGGAGGCAGTGCAGTGTTTGATGGTGCTGATTCCCTCGAATGAGCCCTGCACAGCACAACCACAAGTCGTCATGTGCAAGCTCCCGCGAAGCCCCAGCACAAACACACACCACAGGCTGGAGGGGCAGAAATAAGGTCCACAGTACATCTCTTAAAGACTGCTCTGGGCCACAAAGCATCATGAGATGCCATGAGAGTGGCAGGAGCAACAGGAAAACAGAAGGCACAAAGCTGCTTCGAGGCTGCCTTCATCTCCCTCTACCCTCCTTTCCCTTCCCCTACCCTGGGCTGCATCCCACAGGAGAGCCAGCCTGGTTCTGCAGGATCTCTGGTGGAGTCCAGCACTAGCAGGGTGGCCAGGGGCATAGTTTTTTTAGTATATTTTGCAATACAGTAAAATGAATGTGTCAGATTAGTTAAAACTGGCACCCTCAGCCCAGAAGCCCAAATTGGATTTAACAGTGAATAAGAATAGCGATATCATCCAGTAAATAATGGAAAGCCAACTTGCCTGAACCAGAAAATTATTTCAGAGTATTATGCTGATACTTACTTTGGGGTAACAGAAAGCTGCCATTGCAAATCAGCAATAAACTTTGCTTTTGTCATCAAAATAAAGTAGGAAGTTTCTCACATTTTGAATTTTTACATGACTGGTAGGTAAGATACTCCTTCCTCCAGCAGAATTTCCTGTTAAAAATCAAAGCCTTGGCTAGATGTGAGAACAAGACAGATAAACTATCCTGAATTCCTATTTAACTTGCGGAGCGTTATGCCCTTGTTAGGAGGTCAGACTGTTGGGAATATCATAGGTCATGCTACATCTAAGCACTCTGGAGTAAGAGACATATTAAAAGATGTCAGAACAAATAAGGGTCAATAGCAGAGAAGGAGTTAACTCAGTCATCTGTGAGAGAATTAAAATGCTCAGTGCTTTAGGAAATCCCTTTGGATCTGCTTGTAAGTGTAATTTGGCCAGGACATTGTCGATCCCAGGTTAGAGCAGGATCTTTAATACAAATTATTTTGGTTTATTTCTATATGTACCATCTTTTTCAGATTAAAAAGGTACTTTTTTAAATTTAACAATACTCAAGTTTTTTCCAAGCATTCAGGATTACAAGGCATGATACATTCTTGATAAAATAAGAACATGTATGCTTTTTATGTATGTTTTTACATTATCAAGCTATTTTATCAATTCCAGATAGTCACAAAACATTAAAGTTGAACACTATGAGTGCATTTAAAAGGCTTATCTTGCCTTGTAACCAAGAGTGTCATCACAGCGCAGAGATAATTCTTGATATTCTAACTGAACAAGGAACACAAAACTGGCAGTTTCCTCTAGAAAAATATTTAGAGAGGTTGGAGATTTCAAGGACATCAGTTTAAAAGCATGGGAGAAAAAATGCCTGTAATTGCTACCAAAAGTCAGAGCTGATGTAGGAAAAAAAAGCTGATGTAGGGAAAAAGGAAGCAAAGCAGCAAAGGGTTCAGAGGAAAAAAAAGTCCTTCAAAAATCAGTAGATTTTTCAGAAATCCAAATTAGTAAACATAATAAAAATAAACAATAAAACGTCGAATTTTTTTAACCTACAGAAATACTTATTTTGAGTATGAGCTGATGCTTGTGGAACAGGAGAGAGCAGGTTTTTTATTTAGCTGATGGTTTATTCAAAAGCAACTAGGAGAGAAAATCCAAAAGCAACTAGAAGAAAAAATCCAAGTGTGTTAGGTACTTCACATGTTCATTTTAGATTCAAATGCTCCTGAGCAGTGCACTGCCCATTTCAGCACAGAAAAAAATCTTAGGCTTTCTAGTCAAATAGGATATTTATTTCTGCAGCACACAGTCTGATTATTATGGATCTGCTTCCACAGGCTTCATGCAACTCCTTCCTTAAGACTATTTCCTACAGCTCCATAATCCACAACGCTGTTCCACATAATAGCAGGCTAATCACTGCCCTACTTTTAAAAATGTAAAGTTTTTGACGCGCTGTGTAATGGTGCATCCCAAACAGTCCATAAACCTGTCCAGTAGATTCCTCCTCCATTTCCTCACTTGCTGTTATCACTCTAAGCACCTTGTATTGTAGAGTTTCATTCAGATTGCAATGTCTCTGGGCCAGAGGCCATGCAAATCACCTATGGCTCTGCGCAAATATTAAGTAACAGCGAAATCTGACTTTGGAGCCATACAATGCTTTCTAAATTTTAAATCTAAGAAGAAAGCTCAAAGTTTTAGGCATTCCTAGAGGGACAACCCAGAGACAGCGTTCCACAGGCTATCAAATAAGTGAGAATAAAAGGTGAGGAAAAAGAAAAGTTTTTCACAGCCCTCCTGAGCATTTTTTCCACATTGCACAATTAAGACTTTGAACTATAAATATAAGTTTCTGATCATATGGATATATATCAGTAACTCAGTTCTCAACTCCTTTATGAAACTAAAACTTAAAATCCTTGCTCTGCTGAAGTCAAAGTTAATTTTGTACTGTCAGAGTGGGGAGGTTTTGTGTCTAAGTGACATGGGACTCTCACAAAGGGTTGCCACCATGAACTCTGTAATTAAAGGTACTAATATTCACACACTGAACTTGGCACCTCTTTCACAGTTGCCTTCCTTTACATCATTAGGGTCCATGGGACATCCACTTTTATCTGATAAAATTATATATTACGTTACAGAAACTACTAAAATTGCAAATTTTACCAGGGTCTTCAATGAGTTGTGGCAGGGAAAAAGTAAACTGAAGCAAGGAATTGTAATCCAAGTACATAAGAAAAGCATTCTTCCTAAGGAGGAGGAAGTTACTCACACTCCTGCATCACCATGTGGTACCTCAGTGCCCAACCACATGAAATAAGGTTCAGGTGAACAGGAAGAGCAAAATGAGGTCATTACATCTTGAACAAAACATTTGATTGGGGAAAAAAAGAATATGTTCTTCTGTGTCCAGACACCTGTTTTAACCCATAATGCAATGAAAACTTACTCTAGTAACTCTAGAGGGCATAACAGCAATAAAAAAAAATTACAGAAGTTAGTTTTGAGAGATTTGTGGAATGTGCAAATTAAGTTTTCCCTTTGAACGGCTTTCTCCAAAATTTTTCCCTGGCATTAAACAAAGGATGAGCCTCACTGGTCCAGGGCAATATGCAGTGGGGTCTGCAGCTGTGGCAGGAGTTGAAGCCCACTGGTCCCTTTGTATCAGCTTAACTGAGCTTCTGAACAGGATTTTGCTATCTGGGAATGAAATGTAAAGATGAGGTTAGGAGTCCTGCCCCTGGCTTTGCTTTGCTCTTCAGTCACAGTTAGGGAGTCATCCACCCACACCCCAAGCATGAGTCACAGTGCAAATACAACCATTGTTTCAAGCTGTCCTAGGGTCTGGAATTGCAAAGTCCAGATTTGGCTCTGAATTCTTTTCCCCCAAAAATCAGAGCTGTTTGGACGTGGAGTTTAATTTTGTTTGAAGCCTGTGTAGAAGAGGTTAGTCCTGGTACACCACAAAGGCCTCATGACTCCCTAGGGAGAATCCCACCCTTCAGACTGTAACATCCAGGAAATCAGGAGAAGAGAACTGAGACAAGCAATGGGATGTGAGGTTGGACATATGCAAACTGCTCTGTCGTTGCTGTGTGTTGCACTGCATCAGTACGGGAGCCCAGTTCCCCAAAATTTTTTACTGCTATGCCAAAAAAAAGCAGGAGAGGCTGATGCAATGGAAGGAGAACATGGGTTGGGTAATTTACACCCTTCTGCTACAGCAGAAGTGACTTTATCAATAATGTGTCTTCTAGGCTCAGCCCTTTGTCTTGGGCAGTCCTGCTTTACACAGTCTGATCCCACATAAGCCATTTTTCATCAAAATGCAGTTAGGCTTATCAGCACATGCTGTATAGATACAGATCAAATAATCTTTATATAACAGGGTGTCCAACCCCTAAATTCCTTGCTGTGAGATGGAAGTTACCTATTCATCCCAAACACATTCAAGTATTCCAGTACAAAGAGTTCTCTTATTACTAATGAAATATGGAGTAGTACCTTGGTAATTTGCTGTGTGCTTGGGGTCTCCAGTCTGAGATAACTGACAAAAACAGATGGACATGCTATTTTTCTTCTTAGCACTCTGGAATTCTCATGGATACTTGGTTCATTTAATGATGCCCCTTAAAGACAAACAGTGGCCACAGAATTCACCTTGGATACCAGGCCCCTAGAGGGGGGCGCATGTAAATGGTGCTCAATGAGGCGAGTTCTGACACTCGGCTCCATAACTCTGCAAGTAACTGCAGTTTTGATCTGCTCTGAAGAGCCGATACGGTGCCTGGCTGTCTCTTTGTTGTAAGAGGCTGGGAATTTCCTGCAAAGCATGTAATATGCTTGAGGCATCAAGTTTTTTACATTTATTTGCCAAAAAAAGGGTGTATTATTTGGCATTTTTCCATGGTGACTTAATTCAAGGGCTATGAACAAGATGGAAATGCAAATGGAAAACACCTTTCAGTTACAGAATGCCACTCGCACGCACTCTGAATCTTGATAGTGTAAACCACAATAAGCACCAAAAGAACCAAGATAAAACCTCAAGGAGATTTCTAGCAGTTAACTGCAAGCATCACATAGCTAAGCACAGCAGATCCTTTAGTTCAGTAGCCAGAGTGAGGAATAGTGGGGTTTGTCCCCATACTGTGATCCTGAGAGGAATGACACGACTGTTCCTTGTCTCAGCTTCTCTGTTTTTTGCAGATGAAATAAATATACCTGCCTCATTTTGACCACAGGGTAGAATATAATGCAATAGTACTGCAAAGTTATTTTATCTCAAGTCCTGCACTTAAAGTTTCCTATGGCCTTTTCTGAAGTTATAAGATTCTGTAAAAGAGCTCCCAGGTAAGAAAGGTTTCAGTCTTCCTTTGCTATAAAGTGTGATGCCGTGAGCCTTGAATTTTCAGGAGGGCGAGAGAGGTGGCCACATTATCTATGAACTAATCTAAGAGCTTGCCTTGCTTTGAACACAGAGATTGCAATACCACATACAGCAGAAGTAGAGATCACTAAATGAAACACTCTAGAATCAGGTCTTCTAGCTATTTTTTATTTCACTGGTGATTTTTTTGTAACAAACTTGGGATGCCTGCAAGTATTAAGAAGGGCATCATCTGAGTTTTTTTTTCCCCTTTCATCATCCTCCTTTAAACAGACCCTATAAAAGCAGAGGCATTGTTATTGCTGGCAATTTCAAGAAAAGTCTTGATCTCAACCTCAATTCGTGTTTTAACAGGCCTAAACATTGCAAATCCAAATCCTATCTACTAGGATAACGTGAAGAATGCCTCCAGTTTGTCAGAGAGTCGCCTGTCCACACTCAGGCCAAATACAAAAGACCCTGTTCTTGAAGTGCTTCAAAACCCCATTTCCTTTACCTTTTTAATTTTATAAGCAGGGGAAGTTCATTTTTCTCCTAAAAGGGCTAGTTTTCCCAGACCACCCAAACAAGTTGCTTTTGATTTTTGTAGCATCCTTGAGGCTGAGATTGAGATATTTCACAGGAGGGTCTATGAATATGAGCAAGGTAAAGCCAAATTGATACAGTCCATCTGCAGTGATAAGACTGCATCACTATTGGTGAAGTACACCCAAAAAGCAATGTAATGAAAACACAATGCATCTTCATGCTCCTGGGACCTGCCTGTTTGATCTTTAAACTTCAGCCTTGTTTCTGATGATAATCACTTCATGGTCAGAACCACTTACTGGATTTACGTGAAGTAACATTATTGTAACTAGCTGCTTCTATCCAGAAGAGGTTTTGGCTTAGTGTTTTTTTAAAATACCTCTGCAGTGTAAGGAATAGGGTGGTCCCACAATACTCCTTCCCCTTGGAGAACCTGAACTCTCTTGTCTCTTCCAATCCTGTTTCTCAGATTGGGATTTCCTGCAAGGGATGGTGAAACCTGCTCAAGTCAGCTACATGGTCTGGTGAAATTTTTGCAGTCAAATTTTCATTTCTGAAACCTCAAGCTCAACAGCTTTGAGCGTCCTAGGACAGATACAATGCCAGTAGAAGCAGACAACAATCAAGCTTTTGGAAAAACAGGATTTCTCACGTGGTTAATGCCAGGATTTGTTTAAAAGTGGTCCTTTAATGCAAATGTAGAGTGCAGATTTCCTTGAAGTGATGTAATATTAAGAGTTCACATGGGACAATAGCTAGACTGATCATTAGACAGCAAAGGAGGGAAGAGCATCTTCAGATTTTCTACAAACTAATGCTCTTCCAGTTGCTATTTTTGTTATATTACCTTCATATAGGACATGCCATAGTACCTCATCACACACACAGGCTTTTCAAAACCTTGATAATTATGCAGTTTTGTAGCAAAATGCTACAGATTTTTAAGTAAACTATTAAATTGCTGTTGTCATTGTCTTGACTTTCATTGTCTTGTATTTCATACAGCCAGCTGATGTTCAAATATGTTTTGTGATTTTAATCTTCTCCCTTAGGCTTACCCACAAAACTCTACCACATACTTATTCAGCAAATTAACTAAATTATTTCCTTCCCGAAGAAAAGCTTAGATCTGCATGGGGAAGGCTGATGGGTTTTGGCAGAAAAGTCTGGAATTATGGAATCACTGACTAACTGCAAATCAGCTACAACTATGGATCAAGGAAGTGTGGATTCAAAGAAGACCATAGTGAGACGAATTCTGATTTTGCTTATAATTTGTAGCTTCACTGACATGAGCTGAACTCTGATCAGACTCCTCCAGTTGCTCATGTCCACAGTATACTTAGTTATACACATGCAACACTGGTTATTTTCACCACGACCAACCCATTAGGTCAACTTCTTCCCTCTTTTATCTATTAAAGGTAGAGATTACAAGCAATATGTATATTAAAGAAAACACATAACTTCTCTATGCTTTTTTAGAATAAATTGAAATTCACTACAACAAAAACCTGAACAAGGTAAATTCTCACTCCACACGCCAGGATTTGAGGTGCTGTGGTTAAGTGGTAGGTAACCCTTCCTAGAGCTGTGAGGTGCAGCATGTGAGACTCAGGTAGCCTTGGAAGGACTGTGCTTTTATGGCCACACGGGGCCATGCCAGCTGGCTGCCTGCCTTCCTCACAGGAATGCTTTATGGCCCTTATTTCCTAGGCCCAGCCTCACTGCCAGTCCCAACTACAAAACCTCAGCACGAGCACCTCTTCAGTCCTCTAGAAATAACATTGACCCACACTGCCCTCAGGCCAAAGGTGCAGAACCTCTCAAGATAAGATGATCCTTCCCCTGAGATTCCCCTTCCCCTCAGGCAGCCAACAGCTCTGGGTAGACCCTGTGGGACTTGATGAGGCCAGAGTGGGGATCACCCCTCTTTTAGCAGTGGCAGGAGAGCTTCCTCACTGCACCTCATCCATCACACACAGGCAAGGGACGGAGAGGAGCAGGAGTGCTGGGTGTCACAGAGCTCACACAACCCCACACAGTGCTCATCTCCGTGCTTTTCCAGGGGCTCTTGGATGCAGTCTTGTGTCTTAACCAAAATTTTCAGTGCCTATTGCTCTTCAAACCTACACAACTACTGGGTGGCCTTTTAGGCAGATGCTGGAGAACATCCCCCATCGCATATCCCGGTGGAGAGATTGCCTTCCAGGGCAGGCTGTCTGCACCAGCACCAGGGATGATGATGGAAAGGGTCTCTGTTTCCTTCATTTTTAATGTAGGGATTTGAGTGGAAGCTGAATCCTGTCAAGTGTTTCCTGTCCTGCACACACCCTTGTCAAAGAGCTCTTTGGAGAATACAGAAAGAGGATTAATGCTAATAGCTATCTGCCTGTCGTTTGAAAATCTCAAGCAGCACTTGCTGGATTTTCCCCATGAATCTCTAACGCACAATACTGCAAGGACACCTGAAAGGAAACTTTGCAGGGAGTACTCTCACACCAAACAACAAGGTGGACAAATGACCCTGCAGGGTATGGGTGTGGATTGTAGCCTACACACCAGATGTGCAGAAGCCTTTTGGAGCAGGAAGAAGGCATGCATTTGAAGTCATTTTGCCATCACAGTAGGTTTACCCAATTCATTCCATTCAGTCATGTGCTATAATTCATTCCACTATGTGTTTTAGACACAGTCCCCCGGGACTGCATTCATGTAACATTGTTAGTAACATCGCTACCCAGACAGTCCTTATCCAGCACCAGCAATTGGACTTGCAACAGTGTACCAGATATTAAATTTTTTGGATCAGGCTATCAGCTTCATTGGTCAGACCCTAACGAAGGATTCAATCTTAATCCCATAGGAACCGCCAATAGGAATGATTTCTGTGTTTTGCTTGAATAAATAAGTTTTTTAAAATTATCAAACCATTGTCATGGCCTTTGAGATGTTGCACATAATTCTTGGAACAAGGAAGCAGAAAAAAAAACAAGGCAGAAAGAACTGATATGATGACTGAGAGCTCACAGATCCAAAACAACATACAAGCTTCTACAAAGCAAGCTAACTCTATTGCACCTAGCTGCTCTAAACATCCTTTTTGACCACAAAAGTAACATTTGTAAAATAAAGATTTGTATTATACTAACAGCAAAGAGTTTCTCTTCATTTCATTTCAGATTTATTTAGGGGTTTTGGGGAGGATGTTTTATAATGTTGTTTGGAGATTTTTGTTGTTTGTGGGTTGGGTTTTTTTCAACCTGCAAAAAATAAGACTTTTTTCTTCTCCCTTTTGTCACGCTCTTTAAAATCAAGAAAAAGGCCTGTAAAATATTCTGCTTAGCATTCTTCAGGATGTATGTTTTAAAATAGAGAAGTCACCAGCCACTGAGGTTCAGTGCTGTTCTCATGCAATTAAAAACTTCCATGGCTTTTGCGGACCATACTTTATTTACCTGCATGAATTTTAACAAAGAAATGCAAAAAGTTTTACAAAATTTGCATCTCTACAAATCTCAATGCCAGCCAGACTAGGTGACAGAAAGAAGCACATTAATATATTTCTAGGACACTGCATAAAGTAATCAATAGGGTATGAAGTGAAAAAAAGTTTCTGAGCCTTAACTGTGAAAAAACCAAAATATTCCAGCTGTGTCCCTGTGAAAACAAATAAAATGGCAGAGAGCAGAGAAACTGGCTGGGCTTATAGCTGTGAAGGCCAGCCCCAGGCCAGCCGGCTTTTGCTCTTTAATGGCTTCATGCCCTCTAATTAAGGTCTCCAAGTACAAGCCCTTTGAACAAATGTTTACATTTGTCTTGCTAATTCCCATTACTTAATAATCAGAGGCCCCTGAAGTCATCTCAACATGGGGAAGATGAACCAAAGACATCATTGTATTAGGGGTTTTGACACTTAAATACCTGATTTACACAAGTGTGAACACTTGCAGGTGTAAGAAATGAGCGAGCAAATCTGACAATACACTTTCGAACTGCACGTAAAAATCCGAAAACACAACTGGTAGGATTATAAACTCAGGTATGAAAGGGTATTCTCACAACATTTAGTGCTTTTTAAAGATACCTTGCTCAAACTTTTCTTTAAAAACAATGAGTAACCCAGAAGAGAAGGAAAGGTGCCTTTTCCTTATGACAGTCATTTGCTGTCTGTGCTGCTCCCCTTTGAGCAAGTCAGTACATCTCATTTGGGCTATCTTTAGTCAAATAAATGGGTCCGTGTCACCAGAGTGCTGTAAATGAGCATGCCCTTCAGCAGATGCGAGCCAGTCAAAGCTGGGTTTAGGGGACTACAGAAGCACCTGGACAGCTGAGATAGAGGCAAGGGAGTCAAGCAGATGAAAACCAGGGAAAGACCTTCTTGTTCTGAATTGCTCCTTTCTCTTGAGAGAGCACATAAAGCCACACCTCTAAGAAAGAGAGCAGAGAACTACAGAGAAATAGAGAGGCGTGTGGGAATTGGTAACACTGGTTTGCTGAATATTTCATTTGTGAGTTCTACTGATGCTGAGAAACATCATAAAACAATTCTTGTTTTGCCTACTTTGGAAAAAGAAAACCAAACTCAAAAACAAAAGATAAAAGCAGAGGGAAAAGACAAAAGAAGCTAAAGTGGATGGAAAATGTGTCATGTCATCTCAGGCAAGAGTTGAGGGTATGGCAATGCAGTGGAGACATGAAACGACTTGGTCAGAGGGCTGTATCACAGCAGATGTGGTAAGCACAGTTCAGCTGAGGCCAACACACCAAAGCATGCAGAGTACAAGTGCCAGCGGCCATTCTGTCCAGGACAGCCAATGTGAGAATCACAACCCCACCACCCAGTCATCAGCAAGGTGACAGACCCTCAGCTTCCCACTCAGTGAGGAGAACAAGGGTCCCAGCTCTTCTCAACAGCAGGCATACCTTTATTTCCAGTCTACTTGGTAGGGCCAAACCACAATATTTTCTTCAAAATCAAGATGCCCACTTATAACTTAACTTGGGTATTTGCATTTTTCCTTCCTCCTATCTTATATATCACATACCTGCCTAGAGCAAGATTTTATGGACAAATATAAAATTTAGATAATGAAGGTTTATAGCAAAAATGCTGGCACACTGTTACGAACAGTGGACAAGCTGGCGCCACTGTAATTGAGCAGACATTTAAATGGGCAGTAGCTTTTTCAGTAGGGTGGCCATTTGGGTGCACAACACCTAAGCCATTTTTCAACACATCCTTATCCAGCCATTTTCACAAATTAAGTGCAACAACTGCTTTTTGTAGTAGCAAAAATGAACTAGAGCTCTCACACTCCGCTCACATGCTCTGTGCCAGGAGCCACATGCTCACCTCTGCTAGAAACAGCCCAACAAATTGGCTATCGGTCCTTGAATCACAAAATTTAAGGAGTCCTTCCTCTAACTGAAACTTGTGTCATGACTGTGGGAAGCTACACCACCCTCTTCTCTGCTCTTTTTCCAAGGGACTTGCTTATGTCTGTTCAGGGCAGTGTTTCTCAATTCTGCTGCTTTCAGCAGTGCCAACATCAGCCCAGCTGTGCCAGCTGTGGCACACTAGCAGTAATACCAAACTACTCCAGATCCAAACACAAGGAGATTGAGGTGGGCTGCTACAGGTCTGCCAAGAAATCCAACTTTCCTGTGCACAGCAGGGGCCACAGCTCCTGGGATACCAGGTAGCCAAGCAGCTTGCAGCCCAGTGCTGGCAGCATGGGGAGCATGCATTATTCTGACGCACTTGCTGTACTGGCTGAAAGTACTCATTAAAGCTTCTGCTCTCATTTACCAGGTCCAGTTCCCAGCTCTTCCATCAAAGTCAGACCACACCTAGCCAGTGATCAGTTTGACAGTCTTTTTAAAACAAAATCTGTGGTAGCTTTTTGAGGAGGCAGCTTCTAAAGCACTAAACAAACTATTAGCAGCTGTACAGACTGATAGTTTGCTGGAAGAACCAAGAGACCTTGCTCTGCACAAAGCCCCTTATTTTTATTACTGAAGTGAAAAGCAAAGGCAAGGGAAAATCAATTTACTTGCCCAAAACAATGTCTTGCTCGACTTACATTTTCTAAATGTAAATTTTGATACAAAACAGCAACATTTTAAAATGGTCTTAGAAGAAAACATTCTTTTACAAATATATTTTTTTAAATAGCCAAACACTACAAAAGTAAACTCCTATAATACTAATTGGCATCACTGAATTCCCAGTGTAATGCACACTGTGAAGTACACCCAGCTCTGCAGAGCTGGTATGTTCTCTGTCTGCCTACATGCTCATTTCCTCCAGACACTAACATAGGTAAGCCCAGTTTGCTCAGACACTGATATTCAGTCTTCTTCCAGATAGGTGCTCCAGGGTTTCGAAGAGCCAGCCATCCCTCTGTCTTGAGATGCTGGGCTTTCTTCTCAAATGCCACTTCTGCATTTGCTTGCTTGTTCTTAAGGAGCTCTGCCTCTTTCTTCTTTTGGCATGGCCCCTTATTGCATCTTTTTCTATCACCTATTTCTCTCCATCCCTCTGTATTGAATTAAACAATATCATTATGCAGTAAACAGCCCAATAATCCAAGTCAGCATATGGCATTCATAAGTTTTTATTGTGCAGCTCTAAACCTGTGACTGCCTTTGTTGAAATGTCCTGAACTTTGCAAAGGTCTGAACCGTGTGATAAAGATAGGACCAAAAGCCAACCCTTTGGAGCTGAATATTCAGCCAACAGTCAGACACAAACTGTGAAGGGCAGGCAGGAAAGAGGATGCCCAACTTCAGAGTCTACTCTATGCATGTAAATCAAGTCATACCCTGCACATGCTCCAAGTCTGCTCACACCACACAGAAAGCAGCCATAAAGCACAACCAGCTTGCAGGTCCAAGCTCATCAGTGCTCCTGGCCAGAACATCTGGGCACAGCTCCTGCAGAGCACTAGACAAGTAGGACAGCAGCATAACACAGCCTGCTCACTAGGATCACTGTGATCATGGGAGAAATCCTTACTTTTCTCTCTTCACTCATCAGTAATGAAGGAGGAATATTCTCAACCCCCCCCCAAGAATTATGCAAAACATTTTATTATTGATCATGAGATGCAAAAACCCTCTCTTTAATGTGGCCATTGAGTCTGACAGCTAATTTAGTTGTAAACACACAGAAAGTGGCAAAAAGAACAAGCAAGAGAAACAAGGCACAGTCAATCCCTGTGTTATGCTTGGTGGTGCTACACAGGTTACACTGGGAGCTGTATTAGCATATGACCTACATTTTAAAATTAATTTTGTTCTCAGGTGTTCAGGGTTTTTTACTCCTGCAGGCGATTGGTGTTATTGTATGTGTATTAATATATCAGCTCCACCATGTGTTTCCCCTCCCCTCCAGTGTTTGCAAGGGAGATTTTAAGTAGCAGGGGGAGGGTCTTCTCATAATCAAGGTCCAAGCATTGCTGACTCTCCTGTTTTGCACACTGCAACACTCATGTCAGCAAAGCAGCAGTAACAACGGATGAGTGTTCACATGGGACCACTCAAAGCTCCAAGGACAAAGAATAATCTGTATTGGAAATAGAGGAGGAGGAAGAAACTAAATGAGAAGGCAGAACCAGTTAAGGTTTGCAAGGTAAAAAAAAAAAAAAACAAAAAAAAACCTATAAAAATCAAAAGGAGTAAAGATGAGAGTAGGAGGAGGGTTAGAAGAAAGGTTTCAGCAAGTCTTTGAAAGAGGTGAAGCACAAATTTTGAGAGAAAGTTGATATGAATAGCTAAAATTATTACCATAATAGATATCTTTTTGAAATACTCTAATGAGAAACAAACTTTGCATAAGTGGGAAGAAGTATTTGATTTCTGTTCAGTTATTTTACAGGCAAGGCTACATATGGAAGTGTTAAAAGCTAGAATTACATTTATTTTCATAAATAAATGGTTTGGGGGATTATGACATGAAGACAATTAGACAACCTCTGAGAAACACTTTAAAAAGTCCCTTGGGAAGTATGAAAATATCAGGAGAAAAACAGAGATACACTCATTTTGAAACCTAGAAGAACGAGTGATTATAGCAATTGTCACCCAGCAGAGCACTTAAAAATGACTTTAATTTCAGACACTGAGAAAAAAATTACAGGAATTAATACTAGTGACCAATCCTCAGAGCCAACACCATACTCACTGAATAGTACTTCATAGGACATTAGAGGAGCTAATACAAACTGAAATAGGACCCTTCCACAACCAGTAAGTCTTTTCTCTGAAGAATAAACCCCTTCCTTCCCTATCTGGGAAACTTCGCTCCATCTACCTGTGTTGCATGGCACCTTGCAGTATTTGCATTACCTGTACCCAGCTCTAGAAAGTTCCGGTTCCTCATGTTAGGGAATTACTACCTCAGGTGTTAAATAGATGTTAAAATTTTGTCCCTGGACCACATGACATCCTTGTCACTATACTGGAGAGACAGGGATTTGACAGATGGACCACCCAATGGATAGGAAATTGGCTGTATAGCAGTTGTGATCAATGGCTCAAGGTCCAAGTGGAGAGCAGCAACGAGTGGCATTCTGCAGCGGTTGGTTTCTTGCAAAGTTAAGTCAAACATTTTTATTTTGCATTTGTAAGTTTGCACTACAGTTTTTCTCTCTGTGGAGGAAATAGACAGTAATATTAATGCTCTATTACCATAAATACTGAATGTAGTGGCTAAACTATATTCAAAGTGGATAACTTGTTTATACGTACTGGCTGTCATATTTGTGGGTTCTACAGCAGGACACATTCCTTACAGTGTGACCAGAGGTGTACTACCCAATTAGAGGTATTCCCTGGGTCCCACCTCCATCATTCCCTAGGCAGAGACAGTAAGGATTGTCAGGCAACCTAACACAGAAGAATATGTTCCATTATATGGCACCACACGTGCTCCTCATTTGAGCAATGCTGTCATCTTGGTCAAGGAGCAGGAGCAGATCCCCTTGCTCGTGTGACAGGAGGGGATTTGCACAGTTCTAAAGCTGGGGCAACAGGGAATAGATAAGCATGACCAGGGGACTGCTCAACAGGGAGCTCCAGCAAGCCATACCCACCACCCCACAGGCACTGGGATGATTTTTCCACTCTACACAATATTCTCTAAGACGGGATGCCCTCTTGATCTACATGGTAAAATTATTTATCTTCTTCATTCTTCTCTTGCCTTTTTTCCCCCCTCGCAATAAAGCTTGAATAATCTCTATACCTTTTGTGGGAACTATGGGTATTCTTTAATTTTATTTTCTCAGTTTGCAAAACTCCAAGATAAATTTAGCAAGAAACTCCTTCTGTAATGCCCTCAGGATAAAAAAGAAGAAAAGTGAGATTTAAAAGTAAATGAAAGATGACAGCTAAATCTTTAAAATCATAGAAACACTAATCCCTGTTAACTACAGCATCTCCAAATCACATGAGTTCACTGATCAGAGCATACTATTTGTCCTTCTAGGCAGAGAGATGTATTTTGAAAAGCTCCAGTGTGAGCCAGTAGTATTGTACTTAGAGGAAATAATTAAAATAACTGTAATCACTGCCCAGAAATACTTACAATTTAATTAAAGGCAAGGTTTCTTTGTCAGTGTCTAACTACAGCTCTCTATGGATGCGATTTTCAGAAGCACTGAAATTTCAGAGGGAATAAAGTAATTTTGGTCATCTTCTTTGCCAAGCTTCCAATTCATGAGAAACGCTGACTATATACAAGTATATCTTGTTCTCGGATGGTTTTTTAGGTCATTAAATCCAGTCCCTTGTTCCAGAAGTCAAACACATAATTCAACATTTTTTACAGCTATGTACTGAAACCAGTGCCAGCTGCAGAGGTGTCCTTCAGCAGCAACAGAGGTGGTGTCTGCAGCCAGGTGGTGATGCTGGGCCACACTTGGTCAGCTCTGTAAGCACCTAGTGCCACAGAAGTGAGAAGGTGAAGCTTGAAAATGCTCCTTGTAAGGTTTGAAACGAATGCCTTTTCCTGCTTTCAAATGTCATGCTCGGCAATGCAAACCAAAGAAAGCAATACTCCTGCTCTCGCCCATTAGCACAGCTGTTCTTGTCAAAAGATGATCATTATCATTGTATATGGGAAGCCAAATGAGCATTAAACAAATTCAAGCTTAGGGCTCTCTTTTTTGCAAGATAACATCAGATATTAGCCACCATTTCTTGCCTCATCACATGCTGATCTACTCAGTAATCAGGATTTTAATTACAGAAATCTGTCTCTGGGTATTTTCTTGCATAACTTCTAAAAGGCATGAACACACTGAACTTGACTAGAGTAGAGATGTGTTAGACAAAATCCAAATCTGTATAAGGTTTTCAAACTCTCCAAAGTTCATGTGTGCTGAGATCCTTGGGTTTATACTGAGGTGTTTAAAAATACAGGTTTGTGGCTTTCTTTTTACTCTGACCCTGGAAGGATCTTTGGTAATTGGAGACATATGCATATATCTGCATATGCAGACACTTGCCAGCATTATAGGAAAGGAGATGTTTATGTTGGCAGTTTGCAAAGTGCTGGCTCTCACCTTTGAAAGCTTGTTGCAGGCAAAGCTGATGAAGGATCTGACCTGTGACCTTCAGCTCCGCACAGAACAACTTCAACCAGTTCAGAAGTCTGCTTACTTCTGATAAACACTCTCCAATTTGATGGCTTAATAACCTCTGTCTGGTCAGCCTTCAGCCTGAACCAGGCAACCCCTCGGGTTAAGGCCCTCTCATAGATTTCAGCATTTTCCCATTCACGCTTCCAGTCCCAAACAGAACCAAAAAGAGCCTGACATCATAAAGATTAAACACACAGATAAACTCAGTTCTGTTGCAGCAGGGAGCAGAGGCAGTGGTTTAATCCTTGTTCAAGCATAAAGATCTTGCAAATCCCTCCACAGTGTCCATGTTCCTGTCTCTCCAAGGTACTGGTTCTTAACACTGATACATGGGCAGCAGCTGCTTAGTTTTCAGCAGAGTACCCAAAAGCAGAACTTGAATTTCATTTCTCAAAACCCAAAGTCTTTACCTGATACTTTGACATCCTGTGTGAGGATGGCTGCCTATGTGAAAACACTACTGTTTCCATGCTTCAGCACCAGTTAACATGATGCTGCCAAATGCTTGCTTCTTTTATTTCTATTCCATAAGTAGATGCCATACTAAGTCATTTCCTCTCACATTAAGTACCCTGTTAATTTACATTAATTTTTGCACAGGTTTAAGTTATGATGGAAAAAAATTAAATAATTTTTTGGCTGGAGCCAAAATACTTTCAGTCCTTGAGATGCATGAGGCTTCCTAGCATACCACATGAGCAGCTGACAGCACCCTAATCTAGGAAAAGCTTGGAACAGAGCTAGACTCTGAATGGCAAAGAAAACATGATGGGACACAAGCATCAAGCCCTTCCCACTGCAGAAAAATTAGTTCAGTTTAACTTCTTCATTAGCCAGCTTTTACTACCAAATGCAATATACAGATTAAATTAAGATCTTTAACAAGATGATTAAAAGATAGATTCAAAGGATGTGGGGAGTAAAAAGCAGACAGTGATGATTAATAGACATAAATACCCATGGAGGCAACTGAGGAACAGTTTTTGTGATATAGCATAGTGAGTTTGGAAGGCAGAATGTTATGACACAAGGAAAACAGAAGTTCCCAAGCTAATCATTCTTTGCAATTTGCAATCTTTTACACTTCATTAGCTTCCATTATTTCTCTCCTCAGTGCCAGCTCCCATCTCTTTCAGTAGTTTCACAAACAGTAGTTTTTCAGGTCTTAATATATTTAGGAGGATTGTTCCAGATGCTGTAATTCCAAAACTCAAATTTGCAAGAGATAGGCTTCTAGTGTAGGCTCTCCGAGTCTCTCCTTTGAGGAGTCTGTCTCTGCATTCACTGCAAGGGAGATTAAGCTCCTAGACAATGCAATTCCAATGCCTGAAGCCAGATGATGCAAAGCCTCCCTGCTTCAGCACCACTCCTGCTCTCTTTAGCGCATCCTGTGCGCAGCACTCCACATGCCAGCTTGGAAGGTCACAGGGAAGACTTTCAGTTCACATCCAAAGACATGACTTAGAGCAATGCTGAGCACTTGCCAACTTAAGTCTCCGAAGGCAAGGCAGAGGGACTGCTGGAGATAATTCAAAGACAAAATTATAAACAAAGTCTTTCACAGCAATACCGTGCTGATGCAACTGCATCTTTCGAAACCGACTGAATGACATCCCTGCTTCCACACTGAGAGAGCCAAGCAGCAAGCAAGGCAGAAAACACAACTCCCATCAAAGCCAACTCCTCTGCAGTAGAGCAGAACTCACAGAAACAGTCGACAGCCTTGGCTTGCTTTTAATTTTTATAACATAGAGCTTGCCCTAGTTTATACAGGCTGCAGCATTAGACAATTAGACATGCTGAAGTATCATTATTCGCCTGACTCAGAACTGAACATCCTCTGTCTTTGCTCCCCTTCCCTCCCCTGAGTGTGGACCCTTATCCTCATTTTTGCAACTCTCACAGAACAGCTGCCCCACAATGATAATTATTCCCCTGTTTATTTAATAGCTGTGTTTTCTAAATCAAAAATGACATTACTTCTCAGCAATCTTATTTGCAAATTTTCACCTAGCAGACTTCTTTCAATCAATCAATCAATCTTCTTCTATTTTCCCTCTTTGTAGGGAAAGGAATTACTTGAAGTTAAGATTGCCAAATTTAACCTCACAAGCTAAATATATAATAGAATTACGATGTTTCTTGAAAGTAACTAACCTTTTGAAGAAAGTGTCAAAAAACAGAAGAAAAGGGGGTTGGAGAAAAATCAACAGCTGCAAATACTTTATAAAGCAACCCTCCTAGAAGGTTTACAGCTTTTTCCCAAGGCATAGAAACAATGCTTCCCCTGTGACCTTGAATAAAATTAATATAACGGAAGGATCACAAACCACCAGACACTTGTAAAATGTCTAACTCTTGATGAACTTTGCCAGAAAGACTGCACTTGTAAAACTGCACAATATCTAGCAAAACACTGAAATGCAGTACATACACAATACTTGAGAATGGACATTGGAAAACCTTTTTCTGTAAGTTATTTTAAATTAAATGCTTTAAGGCAACGTGAGTATCCCGTACCCATGCCAATGAATCAGGTCATGTGATCATGTGTTCCTATTTATTTACAATATCAGATAATGTTGGAGAGACTTTTAAAATTGCTTTGCTGTGACTACTTTTTGTCTAAACCTACACTGCATTAGTTACCATTAATACTGCTCTGTAGCACCAAATGGCAAGAAAAATAGCCACTTATTTTGAAAAATGCCTAAAAATGACAGTACTTTAACATCCATCATCTTGCTCCTTGAAGCCCTAAGGAGTTCTTAGCCTGCTTTGGGAGGCTTAGAACAGCTATCACTAATAGCAGATATACCCTATTTTTAGATCTACCTGCTTGTGACATACAGCTTCCTAAAACTAGTTTCAGTTTATCCTTAATTTTTTTTTCTTTTTTGAACATCAGGCATTTGTAGTAGAGAGGCAGGTAGGAGAAAGAAGAAATAACTCAGGATACAATTTCTTAGCTAGACACTTAGGTTGTTTTTCTTAAGATTTACAGGTAAGTTTTGGGGACTTCATTAATGCAATTACAAAAGCAAAGCAAATGAAAAAAACCTAAGTGTAATTTACCACATGACGTTTATTATGCCAAATACTGGGATCCAGGGAGCATTAAAACAGAGAAATTACTCAGCCTGCAAATTTAGTATCTTTTCCTATACATTAAATAATACTAACTGGCAACTAGTTTATGAGCAACCCTCGTGCTAAGATGAGCATAATCACTGTACACCTTTTCTGACACGACCTATGCATTAAGGCTCTATCACTTCTGAGGATCAGTATCCCTGAAACTGAACACACGTGTTTCCAAGCTGCCCGGACTAGAAAGAGTGGAGACTAGTTCAGCATATCCAGCCCAGACAACTTCAAGTTCTGCTCAGGGCCCTTGCAATTACTCCAGAACTGGATTAAACTATGGATTTATTTGGAAAGTTCAGAGCTTTCCTGTCTCAAGGGAGACTAAATAGCTCATGCTTACTGTACAGCTCAAGAAGCAGTATCTTCTCAGGCAAAAGCTGGTGAGTTTGCTGCAGCTGAGCTTAGCATTTCAGAGCCCCCTTATTTCTTTATTCTATCCACCCAGACAAGGCACAGAAGTACTTGGAGTTGAAATCTGCAGGGATTTCTTCTCCAGGTTGAACCATTGTGTTGCTTTGAAGATCTGCTATATTTCTACTCACACTTGTCCAGTAGAATAATCACATTTGAGCAGAGATATGGTCACAAGGGACCTATTTTTTCTCCAAAAAACCATAAAACTTTCAGACCATGGGCTAAAATGGCCAACCTCAGAAAACTGCAGCAAATTAGTTAAAAAACAGTCAGGTTGAAGTTACCCACAAAGCATCAGGAGTTACATGGCAATCTCTTTGTGTCATTCCCAGTTCCTGGAAGCTCAGCACAGTGCTGCCACTTGCAGATTCTGAAGGGTGGGGAGCCCAGCAGGCTGCCCTTGCATCTGTGCTCTTACCTCTCCTGTGTGGACTTCCTGCAGCATGAGGGAACAGGATGTTCATCATTAGTCAGTCACCATCTGTAGCCAAAACATCAGATGGCAATGAAATAGGAGAGGGGAGCTACTCTTCTCTTCCAACCCTATTTTTTCAACAAGATGGAGGCAATATTCAAGGCACGAGATGAAAGAAAAGATGACTATGGTAGAATGAAATTTCTACCTACAGATTCAGGGGGCCAAATGTTGCTGAAGTTCATAGATGGACAGACTCAGGGATTCTCTATGCCCTATTCTTGAGCACTCTTTGAAAGTCAAATATCAGAAAAGCTACATTTGTCTGCAACAGAGGTCATTGTTTGAGGCAAAATATATTTTAATATAAGACACATCCCAGAATAAAAATATGCAGACAAGAAAGGGATATTATGCAGAAGAGAGAAATAGCCCATTAAACTGAAACACTTTTTCAAAGTCCCATATCACTGAGGATCACGATTTTAAAAAAAACCTGCTCTGAGTCACCTGGTGCAGATTTTTTCCCATAAGGATCTCAGTAGCCAGTTCATGAAACTGTTTACTTGCCATAGGAGGTTAGTAAGAGTTTAACTTAGGGACTATTTTACAAGAAAACTTGGTTCAAGAAACCAAGACAGAAGAACCTAGCGAACAGAAAATCTGATCTTGTATATTTCACCCACAACCTTTTCAGAGGATGCAATATAATGTGTGATTGCAACATGATTCAATGTCTCATGTGAACACGCACCAGTATTAACAGAATTCTTCAGCCCCAAAATCAGCCTGCAGCCAGATAACCAAGTATTCAGTGGCTCAAGCCCTGTATTCTTCCAACACTACCCAAGTGCTCAAGGAAGTTAACATGATTTGGATGACAGGCCAGCTTTTTTTTCAGGTTCACAGACTTTGGGAGGAGAGCAGCCTTGATGGCATGTTTGCCTGACACCATAGCCTACTTCACAGACATGGACTGGCCCTAATTAGTAAAAGATAATAAAAAAATAAATTTGGAAGAATTATGTCAGCTCCAGGTTTACACTGGACTGGGCCATGGAGAGGAGTGCACTAACAGACAAAAGAACTTGGAGTAACTGATTCATTCTTTTACACCTTTCCTATCTAAGTGTTATTCTTAGACCAATTTTAGGTATCCCCAGACTGTCTCCTGCCCTTCTGGAATTTAATCCATCTCATTTAGAGCTAGTCTCTAGCATGTCTGTCCCACACAGCAGTGTAAACAAACCTGGAGTCAATAGGACTTTTCCATATTCTTGGGCAGGCAGAAGCAACTCTGGATGCTTTTAGGAATCCTTTTATGAAAGTCATCCCACAAACACAGAGTAAGAAAACAGGATGTCAGTGTAGTGCTCTCAGCTGTGCCATTTGGCTCATATTCCATCTTTAGTCCGTATTCTTCAATTAATATTATATGTTTATCAAGCATAAAAGGAATAGTTATTAGACTTCAAGTATATTAGAATTCTATGTATATGCAAAAGTACATATTAATGAAACAGAGAAATTAACACTTAGCAGAGACTATTCATAGCATCTAAAAATGTATCACTTCTGAATTGCAATGGAGATTGATAAAGATAGAGCTTTATACAGTATTTAGTCATGGATAAATAATGCAATGAATCACGTGCATGTGAATTTGCAGAAGAGAGAAAGAATATTATCCCTTCATGTTCTGTAACACTGGCAGCCTTAGGTTAAATATGATTTCAAAGTGTTTCTTAGCTGAATCTAGTATTCCACCCTTTTGAGGAAAGTGGTTGGATCCCACTTAAAAGACCAATAATCCTGCAAAGAGGAAGACCACATTACCACAAGCAACTAAGAAACACTCCAACAATCAATTATTAGAAAACATTTACCAACAGGCCTGGCATGCTCTAAAATAATTTAACATTATTTTATAGTAGTTGCAGGACATGTTGCTATTTAAATCACATGCTAAGCATGAGAGAACAGCTCCCAGCAAGAAAAGTCTCTTGGGAGAAACTCCAAGGCCCTCACCACAATAAGACATTTCAGAATATGTCCCTTACATTTGGCATTATACTGGGACTTGGATTACAAGAACAGCTGATTTTGCAGGTTGACAACAAAACAGGGAGGACAGGGGAGGGTCTTGACTGCAACCCCTCTGAAACTTCCATTTTTCTTACAAGAGTCAATGCAAGCCTTTGGGCACAAAATGTTTTCAGTACGAAACGTTTCATTTGCGGGTGCTTGGAGGAGAATCAAGCGAAGGAAAGGGCCAGATGCACAGAACTGCAGAAGGCCACTGCATGCCCCACTCACTTCAAAGTGGATAGAGCACTCAGCCTGTCTCAGATCCCTTCTCTGCCTGAGAATGGATGAATACTCGTTGTGTACACAGGACTATGCTGGCTAAAGGCACTTAGAGGTACCCTGGCACTGCAGGAGATGGACACACAGAAAGGTGGTGCTGGGGGTCACTACACAGTCCAATATAAATTGGGAACAAGTTCACAGAGGCAGAGACCAGCTCTGTCTTAGCAGTCTCACAGTGGTGGGGGAGGCTGCCTCTGAAATGCTTAGCTTGCAGCTTTCCCCAAATTACAAGTCTCACATATAAAATACTTAGATACCAGAAGTAATCAGTGGAATCTGGTATTTTCCCTCCGTCAGGAATCACGACAGTTCCCCCAGAGATAGAACCTCTTGATTCTAGACTTCACTACATCCTCTTAGCATCAGGAAGGAGGACTGAGGGGTGCCCTTGCTTATCTTCTTGCCTCCCCCTGCCCACATCTAGCAGGGTGCTGGAAGGCTGCAGCTGTAGAATGACATTTCCACAGCACCATTTCCTACAGCAAACAAGACGAACAAAATCAACCCCTTGAGAGCAGCCCTCCCCTCGGCACTCACCCCCACTGCCACCCCAACCACCACTTCCTCCTGCCATACATCCTATCTACCCAAAAAGTCCATTATAACCTGGATAACAAACTTTACCTAGGATATCAAAAACTTCTAACCTGGGGGAAATATGACCTTTCGTCTGCATTTCCTCCAGTCTGCTTTTGTTGCTCCCTTCTCTGAAGGGGCAAACTAATTTGGAGGCAAACTGAGGGCAGGGACCTGCAGGCCACCCCTGAAGAAGGCAATGCCCACAGTTTAACAAGTGAACTGGCTGGAGACTCGCCTGCTCGAGTTGTCATCCCAGCCTCCTGAGGCCTTCTGCTTCTGTTCTCATGGGGAGAGAGGGATCAGACTCCCCTTTCTACGCTTGGGAGATTAAGCCTTAAGGATAGACTGTTGTGCTGTGTTACTGAAAATATTAGCCTTCCAACTTTATCACTCACCCCAGTAACACGTTCCTGCTTTGGCATTCCAAAAAAGGCTTCTGTGACCCTCCCTCGGCACGTTCTGCACCCCAGTGCTCTGTAACCTCCAGAGAGCATTGATGTCCCCTAATGAAAACAAGCCCTTCCTTTTCCTTGCTGTGGGGCAGGCACTGTGACTCAGCACAAGCTACTGTGTGAATAAACACGGTGGGACAGGTCCACCCTGACACAGACAGCCCTTTGGCACCCTGCTGGTGGTGCCAGAGAGCACTGATGGGATCTCCAGTGCTCCTTATGCCTGATTAAAGGTATTTTTGTGGTGCCAGGGACATGTAAATTAGCCCCAGAATAAATGAAATCAGGCTGAGCAAGGACAGAAATGCTACCATGGTATTTCTGTGGGAACTTTCCCAAAAGTCATCTCCCACTGAAACTCTACTCTGCTGATGCTGGTTCTGCTGGTCACATGTGGCTCCCAGATCTTTTCAGCTCATCAGCCTCTGAACATGTGTGATGGCGTCTCTGTGTGGTGGAAAGAAAAAAAGGAATAAAGAAAAAAGGTGGCTCCGCTTCCAACTCCACAAAGGATATGAGCAAGCTGTGTATGCTTCTGCAGCCCATGTCAGTCAGTAAAATTAGATCCTTACATCCCTCTCCCTTGAAGACAAGTAACTAGCTGCACATCAGGCTGTACAGGGCTCTGTTAGAGGCACGAGTGCAGCAGGGAAGAAGAATGCTGGCTTGGTTCTGCCATTGCCAAGGTCTTTGCGACAGCTGGTCATCTTGGAGAGCAGCAGTGAACAGCCAGCAAGGGCTGTTTGGAGATATAATGGGCACTTATCAAATTATTATGGTATAAATATATATAGTGCTTTCTTTTAATTATGACTCTCTGATGAGCTTCTTTTTCAGTAAAACATAGAGATAAAATACCTGCACATTTGTAATTATTTTAAATTATAGATTTATTTTTGTTTGCCTTTCATTTGTTTTAAGATGAAAGCAAACAGTCCAAGGTTATCCTGAAGAGAATCTAGGTATATGAAGCTTTTGTTAATTCCGCCTACAGGGAAGAAGTAAACTTCTTCAAAATTTTAAAGGATATTTCATACCATAATAAATGCAACAGAATCAACTGATTGATTTTTTAAGAAAGCTCAGATGGGCTAATTTTCCATAGATATGGCCAGTACTGTCTCTGGTGCCTATGCTGAAGGTGATACTCAAGCCTTTTACAGAACTGCTACCATTCCACACAAATTCTTTAGCAAACTGTATTAGAAACATTCACTATGATCTTTCTACCCTCTGTTCCCAGTAAGTGGGAAGTTGATTAAGAATGCAGAGACCAATGAGCACCTCTATGGAATATAATGTGAGGATGCCCCAAAGACTATGTCAATCCAGACATTTGCTGACCCTTTTTTCCCCCCTTTAAATTAAGTCAAGAGCATTCAAGGAAAAAAAAAAAAAAGAAAAATCCTCCTCAAAGGGTTAAATTTTTCCCTTACAGCTTCTCTAAGCGGAACTTATATTCTTAGTCTGACTTAAGGATATGGAATAGAAAGGCTGCCAACATCTGTTGTGGTCAGAGACAGATAAAAGAGACTAATTCAGAGCTGGAAGAACCCATGTACAGTATTCTGTGTTGCATTACCCATTCCATAAAAGCACGCAAAACAGTATTCGACAGTATGGGAGATGGATGCTCACCTAAACTTCTTCACTGCAGAGACCCAGGAGTTTCAGATGTTTGTAGGTACCCCCATCACCTCACAGAGAGCACAACATGAAACATTTAACATCTAACTGGGGGATACCAAGCTGAGAATACTGCAGAAACACTGAGTATATACTCACACTGCTGTATAATGCAGGTGAAAGAAAGAAAGAAGACAGACAGATGATTTATGAGACTGCCAAGCATGGGAAAAGTTAGCATGGAACAGATTAATATTTTAAGTAACTCTGGATGTGGATTAGCCCAAACTTTATTAAGGTAGCCTGATCAAGAGTATCCACATAGAGACGTGAAAAAAAGCTAATGCAGTTTCATTCACACTAACTCAGTTATTAAACACACTTCATGCAGACAAGCCTACAACTTACTGAGATCAGCAACTATTTACAAAGAAGCCAACTGCATTATGACAACACATGATGGGCACACAGTCAAAGCCAACTCAAAATCTACAGACTGCAAAACTACTATATCTGTCTTTACTTTTGCCAGAACTGATTTTACTATAGGAAGGGAACTTCAGTATCTGAAGCGGAATTTAAATAACAGCTATTTTACTAAAGGAAGGGAAATTACGGCCAGGCAACTTGATTACTTTACAAGTGAGACTGAAGCCTGCTGTTTAGTATCTAAATGTTGTTTTGGTGCATGCTCTGCTGTCTTTAGTCCAAGGAAGCAGCCAGTAAAGTCAGCAGAAACTCTGCCCGAGGAAGGGCAGCCAGCCTGCCTGTTGTATCATAAAACAAGATCTATACCTCACCTTTTGTTTGCATCAGTAGGGAAGATTCAGGCATAGAAATAAAATTCCCCGGGGCAAGGGGACCATGGCATGCAACCAGTCAAAACCTCAACAGTTTAGATAAATTCTCTTCTAGATACTCCCAACCATTTTAAAACTCACTTTGCACTTCTTGGTCTTAATAGCCTGCAGAACCTCACTGAACATTTCTCCTTTGATACAGAAAACTCAGTTGAAATGGACGTACCAAGGTCCTCCAACCCAAGTGCCCGACCAAAAGTTAACACACATTGAGAGCATTGTGTAAGTACCCCTTATCACTGACAGACTTGGCACACAAATCACCTCTCTAGAAAGCCTATTATGGTGTCTGGCCACCCTCTCAGCTTCCTAATGTTAAGCCTGAAGCCTTCCAACACAGCTTTATCAGATTATGAAGCACTGGTTTGCACCCAGCACTGGATCAATAATTAGGAATTCTTAACAAACACCAGTTTTTTCTCATTTACTCTTAATTGCACATGCCTTTCACACACCAGGTGTAAATTTAAAGGCTGGCTTTGCTAGCTCATCCACCGCATTGTCAAGCTTTTTATTAAATCCAATTTTTTTTCTACTCAATAGCACAATTATGTATTAAATACAAAGAATTGTTAAATCATATTTATTGAGGTTTTACCACTGTTGGAGACACATATTTTGCAACATTAGAAGCCTCAAAATATGTTTTACATTATTTATAAGTATTTATTTTGTCATACTGTTTGGTTTTGGTTTTTTTGCAAATATAAATATGTTTTGAATAACTGATCTTTACTTTAGATGCATGGAAATCAATTATTTAAAACATATTTTGAGGTTTAAACAACTATACCACGTCTACCTCTCCCATAATCTCAGCCTGCTCATGTTAAAATCAAGATGTATGCTGCCACTTAAAGACAACTTGCTACAGCTAAATGAAGTATCTGATACAGCTCTTAGATCCCACTGCCTGTATCCCAGTTAAGTAATAAGCCCAGGAAGCTGAAAACATCCTTTGTGCAAAACGTGATCCAGTAGGATTTTGCCATCCCAAACCTGCCAGGCTCTAGATCTGTATTTCTGTGACTGCAATGGCAGCTCCTTGCAAAAAAGGCAGGGTCTGAGCAAGAAATAGGAGGCTCTAGCACACCACACAAGTTCTTCGTGTTCCACAGTCCAGACCAGGCTTATCTGGAGCCAATTTACCACGAGTAATTTATCCCAGACCCTTGCTGGAATGACTTGCACTCTGGCGGCACCTCAGATGTACATCCAATAGCGAGCTGCCACTCTGGGTGAGTGTTAATACACAGGTCCAAGTACAAAATCCAGCACCCAGAGACACCATGTGGCTCTTGAGCTGTCCTTGAGAGAAGCTGAGCCAACAGCTCAGCAGCTGGGCTACACGCATCCATGGATGTGCCAGGATGTATCCCTCTTACGTCTGACAGGTATAATACAGGTTATGTTCTCCTTTTTAAGACTTGACAGTGTTCTTCAATAAATAATGAGATCAAATAGTTATAATGAGGTTTTCAGCCTAAGAAATTTGGGGCTTTAACTTAGCTATCATTTCAGAAGAACAGGCCTGGTCCTTAGAGATGTTGAGCACTGGATACACATAATGGAAAAAATGCACGAGGAATATACAATTTTCTCATGAATCTGTAAGACCCCAGTAGCCTTTCACAGTGCTTATGAGCATGAAATTCAGAAGGCACTATCTAATAGTCTTTTATAGGTCTCATGCCCAATCTATAAGTTGCACACCTGAACCACAGCCTATGAAGCAAGAGCCACCCAGGAATATCTGCCATGTGTGAGGGAGCAGTGCTTTGGAAATCACACACTGAAGGCATGTCCCCGTGCGCCCTGCAATGCAGTGCAGATACCCAGCTCCCAGAGCAGAAGCAGCCCAGACTAGTCAGCATCAAGGTCAGCAGTTGACCTCTCTATCAACACTGAAAGAGACCCAAAATAAGCAGACCTTATTAAAATTATCTAATTTTATTGCAATTACAGCATCAGAAGTCCTTAACTAAAAAAACCACTAAAGTAGCATTCTTGTTAATTTTTCTTCAGAATGGTAGGAACAGCTTTTGTTCAACCCACTGCCAAGCTTTCTAAAAATTAATATACAGAAAGCAGATTATATTCTTCTGCAAGTATACACCACTGTACTATCAAAAGACAACTTTTAGCAGTCTCACACCACCCCTGTACCCTCACTATTTTCAACAGGGAAGCAAAGCCTAACACCAAATAGGCAGGGAGCAGAGTGGTGAACATGAAGCTGCCATGTCCTAGATCACCACCCTAAATTCTAGAGCATCTTCTTGGCTTGAACAGAAGGAAGGAGCTCCCTCATGCTGCATGGCCAGCAGTTCCTGAACTGCCAAGCAAGATACCACACTTGCAGGACAACACAAACCTCACCAAAATTAAAACAAGTAGACTTTCATTTGCAGAATATGCAAATGGATTATGCCAACAACACGTCAGGTTCTTAGTTTTTCATTTTAACAGGCCCCCTCCCCTCTGGGAAAGGACTAGAGATCTTTCCTGGATAGTTTTTGCTAAAGTAGCAGAAATTGTTACAGCATCAAGTATAGCATCAGTATTTAATCATCTCATATTGCAAACACTCAGCCACACACAGCAGTCTCACCAGCTTTGATATTTATCAGTGATAAGAAAGTTCTTTTAAATCCTCACAGCAGTCAAAACACCCCACCAGAGAAAGCCTGGAGGATACCAAGGAGAAAGGACAAGGCTGGATTCATTATTATTTTAACACCAGCCCACTCTTTCAAATCAGTTGATACTTCTGACGGCTGTTTGAGTGGTGGAACTGTTTCTAGGCTATTAATTTGGTGTAAGTATTTACTCTGAATAATATTTTTGTGATTCAGCTGCCAGATCTCTTTTATCTGTAGCAATTTCCAGTTAGTAGGTGTCATTTGCACATTGCTTTACATATATTTAAGGTTTTATGGATTAGCCGTGTGTTTCCCAGCTTTCTAACAGATTTCCAAGCCTCTTGCAAGAGCTGATTCAGCAATAGGACACCATAGGCTACAGTATCATCAAACATATCTTGGGCAACAGATACATATTCTGACTTTATCCCTCACACTGCATCAGAGGTGTAAAGCGTTAGGAATACCAGCTTTAGGAAAATAGCAGATGTTTTTGCTCCCATAAGACCACATATTAAAATATGAGTTAGTAATGGAGAACATGCCTGCAGCTTTCCATGGACTGGCACCATTTTAAACAGCTGAAATAAAGGAATACCTTTTCATCCTTTAGCCCTTGCATCCATGGATTTTATGGCACTTTTTACAGTCTGCCTCTAACACCACCTCTGCTTGGCACCAAGCAGCCACACAAGACAAGAACCAAGCCTCAGAAGGTTTACAGTTAAATACAAAAGAAAAGCTATCTCAGGGGAAAAAAAAACCCTTGTAAGATCAACAAATATTATGCTCCCATTTCATAGATGGATGGAGACCTCTCTGTGCTATATTTAATAGACATAGCCTGCAAAGTAATACAGCACAGGCTTTATCCAGGCTGGGGATCAACACAAATCAGAAAACACAGAACTGGCTCAGTTCTTCAAGCAAGCATTTTTAAAAAGCCCCAAACTTCCAGTTATAACAGTTACACCAGTTTAGATATCGCTTACCCCCTCCTCCTTTTCCAAAGCCTCAGCTTTCTCCATTGTGCATCAAGGAGAGCAGCAATCACCCACAGCAGTCCCTGCCCACAGCAGAGCAGGAAAGAAGGGAACCCACTTCCCCAGCACCTCAGCTCTTTATAGTTTGTTTTGCCACCTGGTGTGAGACCCAGCTGGGATGAATCCTCCGGAACTGCTCCACCCAGAACACCAGGCTGTGTAATTCATGCAGCCTCATGGCTGTCAGAGTAGAAGGGGAGCCAATCCATCCCCCACCGCAGCAGCAATTCTGTCTGCTAACCAGGGCAGCAGCAAATTCTGCAGCAGGCCCAGAAGAAAAGTGTTGTGAGCTCCTTGCAAAGTTCCTGCAGAGATCTTTCCAGTACTCTTCAATTAAAAAAAGCTACTCCCTCCCCTCCATGAATAACACCTTCCCAATGAAGTCCTGCTTGCAGTCAAAATTACACTGGTACTTTGTTGGCACAGACCTTTCACAAAGACCACAAAAAGAGTTGAAAGTTGTCAAATGATAGGGAAGCACCAACATTTCCCCATGGAAGAGAAAAAGCTATCAGCAGCAGCCTAAAAACAAAAGGGTTGACTTTTGTTTACAGTACTTGACTGTGAGAGCAAACTGGGCCACCCATTTAGAGCTGGATCCTGCTCCCTGACTGCACAGCTATTTTTACTTCTGTGTTTTTGTAAAAAGTCTGGCTATGAACTTTCCTACAGCTCCTCATACAAAGAGAATTCACAGACTTTCAGCAAGGCTGCCATGTTTTAGATTAGATGGCAATTTTATCTGAAAAAATGACAAGGATAAAAGTGGCTTCTCTTACTTGGCAAATATGTGCCCTGTGTGTATTAGGTTACAATTTTTTCATGCTGGTGACAAAATACAGTCCCCTTGTTTTCAGTTGTTCAGCCTGCAGAGCTGGTGGAGCTCAGAGACAGCATCTATATCTCACAGCTTTCCAGAGCACATCTGTATGAAACTTGAAGGGTTTGTTGTCTGGCTTGGGGTTTTTTTTTCTGGGGGAGTTGTTTTCTGGAGGCTTTTTTAGGGGTGGTGGTGGTGTTGTTGGTCTGGGTTATTTTTTTGTATTTCTGTATGTAACAAGCACAGGTGGATCTGCCCTGCAGCTGCCCAACCAAGATACTATGTGTCCAGAAGCTTGTCCCATCCAGGACCCGCAAGATCTGTTCAGCTACCACTAGGCAAAACGTCATGGGACTCACATTGAAGTTAAATTTGTTACATTCTCACATAAATCCTTTGCCTCCAACATCTAGGGCTTTGATCAAAATTCGTGAGATTTATGACAAAAATCACCAGGCATACAAAAATGCCACTGAGGTTAAGTAAAAGCTTCTCGAGAGGCAGGTCTGCAAAGCAAGCGCGTATTTTGGCCACAGCACGACCTCTGCCCTCTGGGCCTGTTGCCACAACAGCCAGCTTTGCCTCCCCCCGACAGTGAAGCCAGTGCCAGCAAATGTGTCACAAAACTCATGGTGTTGACTGCCACACGTATTGCACAAGGCATTGCTTCTAAGAAAACCTGACAGAGGTGGTACATCCAGCTCCCTGCAAAGCACCAGGGGAGGACAGAGGAGGAGAAGCCCTCCCTTTCCAGGGATGTGTGGGACAACCTGGTCTTAAAGACAAGCAACACTCCTACAACCTCTGTTCCCTGTGTTTGGTGGCACATCCAAGTGGTGTTCCTCAAAGCTGGCCACAACACAGATGACACAGATGCAGCTGAAAACTCTGCTCCTTCCCAGTGGCTCCCTCCAGAGTCTAGCTTTTGGCTTCCTGAACTTTAGGGGAAAGCTTTATTTGGGGGACAGTGAAGGTGTTGATAGCTCGGGGTTTTTTTTTTTTACTATCTACAGGATTTCATTAGATTCTCTAAGATAGAAAACTTTAGAAATAAGGCAGCCAAATACATAAATAAAAGTAGAGAAAAAAGAAAAAAAAATGATGTCACCCTCAAGCAGTTCCATCAAGGGATGACATTTTAAATCACATCATGTCTCACACCCATTTCTTAGTGCAAAATAAATCACTTGAACAGAGTGCAAGCCAATTTTTACTTTAAAAAATGTTGTGTCCTAAGGCTCTCTTCTTGAACTTCAAAAGCATACTTCATAATTACTCTACCTATCAAAGGAAACTCAATATTTCACCTCCAACCTCCCTCTGCTTGTGTTATAATTTTTAATTGTTAATAAATTATATTAATTTTAAACTGGTTATTCTCTCTTGAAATTACATCCTTCAAATGGGTATGCAAACTTATTTGAAATTAATATATTTACCTTAAAATTATATATCAGTAATTTGTTTATGACTTTTCTTGCCTCTTAATTCTTGTATTTCAGTCTTTGGTTACCTCATTTAATTTTATTTGAAATCTGTTCTCTCCTTTTAAGGGTCAAAACCTATTTCATAGAGCTTGAGATCTCCGGCAAGCAAAACCTTTTATTTATCTGGCATATTTATATATTTTTATATGGAGTCATCATTACGCATTGCAAGGTTTTTGTCATTGCAAGCTTAAGATAGATGGAAAACGTGGAGGTCTTGTTTGCAATCTAAAATCTGCTCTTACAGCTGCATGCAGTCACTCTTAAAGAATACAACACATTGGTGCTTTTAGAGGATTTTACATTATTTTCTTTAAACAGCAGGTGTTTTACTTAATGCACAGTCCTTGCAAATACATTTGAGAAAGTCAGGCACGGCAGGTATGGTATTTTCTGTAGAGGAGAGGGTGCCTCTGGACAGGGAAGCAAGGTTCTGTGCATATTCAGGTGTGATAATGAAGGCATCATTCCTCGTAGATTCCAGCAGTCAGCATTTAAGAGTCCTCACTGATTTATCAAGGCTGGCCACATGCTTAAATGGATGAATAACAATCACAAAATGGTAGAAAAATGTATATCGTTGCCAAAATGACATAAATCAGCACTCTGAAAAACTCCAGCATGCAGAAAATACCTTCATGGCAGGACCAGCCAAAATAGGTTGCAGAATCTTGTGCCTGAGAGCAAGCTGTGCTGGGAAATGAGCAGGGAAGTTCACACCCAGGCAATGCTCAGCTGGCTTCCGAGGTTCCCAGTGTGGATCGAGGCATACCGGAGCACACTGCAAAGGGAAAACACATCCAGTTGGTGAACTCAACTATGTGGCTGAACAAACCATTTCCCCACTGAAAGAAAAATATTCCCAGAGATGCCTTTGGGATTTCTGAGCAGCACAAAGGGAAGCGAAGGAGAGATTGGAATACGTTGCCAGTGTTACATTAAGACCAGTGCCTACAGGATGCTGTTCAGTGCCAGGTGGGTACTCTTTATTCTGCAGGGTGATTTTTTAATAAAAAAAAGTAAGGTGAGGACTGTCTCACCATTCCAGTAAATTACATATCTACATAAATTTTTTTTTTTCCTAAATGTCAGTAGATGACTAGTTTTTTTTGCCCATGCTAGATGAACTCTGGCTATCAAATCTATGAGACAAATAGCCTGTATCTCAGACTGCTACTCCCCAAACCTGCCACATTTTGTCATCTCGCCCTCATTATTATGCACAACAATCTTCCTGTAGGAAAGAAACCTGGGTTGTGCTCTTCCTTCAGCCAAGCTCCCTGCTCACAATCAAACCCACGGAGACAATCACCTTTTGTGAGTCCTGGTGACACCCTTCACTGGTGCATGGACTAAATCAGGAAGATGGAAGAAGTACAAGCACACCAAAGAAGAATAATTTCAGACCCAATTCATGGTCTTGAATAAATCTCAAAGCAGCCTCCCAAGTCCCAGCTCATCAAGATGAAAATGTAGCTCCTAATTCTCCCCATATGTTTCAAACAAAATTTTATGAATGAAAGATGGATCTTCTTCCCAGTTGCTCCCTTCTAGTGCAACCCACCCAATTCCAGATTAACCTACCTCCTTCTAGTTCCATCTCCTCTGTGTCGTCGAAAACAAAGCAGGAAGCTGCACCAACAGAGACACTGGAATTCTCCTTGCCAGAGGAGCAGGCGCATGAGGTAGAAGGCAACATTTGCTGGAAACTCAGATGTTGAAACACGTGTTTTTCTCCAGCAAAATGAAAGAGGAAAGAATCATGTGGAATGAGGCAGTGCAGTTCCTCTCTTTTATGTTGCGAGAGCTTCCAAAAGAGAAGTTTCTTTCAAACAAAAGTGAGGCATGGGTAGTTTTCCAAATGTTCTCGTTTATTTATGATAGTTGTCTTCATTTAATGAGCAACGTGTTTTCTCTCAAGTCTGGCATAGCCACTGGCTGAAGCAACAGATGTACCACACTGATGATCCTGAAGAACAAAAACACATCTGTCTGCAGTAGCTCTTTTGGACTCTGAGGACCAAGTGTACAAGCCTGTGGGAACTTCACAGAGACTTGAAGTCCTAATTAATTCATTGTTGATTTATTTATATACCTTTATACAAGAGCTTTAGTGCTACACGATAATGTATATAGAAAATTTTAGGATGTAAACTAAATTTTTTTCTGTATTTCAATATATCAAGCAAAAAAGAAAAAATAGAAGAGGATTTAGTCATCTACGAAATGGCATGTTGTTAGATCTTTGTGTATTGAGACAGGCATTGGACATTTTATTGTGTACACAATTGGCACACCTGGGAAAAAATGCATACACTGCTAGCTAAAATGCCTAATCTCTTCTTTAGCACATTTGTGGTTTAATTACAAAACCTACTGAACAATTAAAATTCAGGGCAGCACACTGCAGCAACATCAAGCTTTGATGTGGGGTCAGTATTGGTCACAGTCCTGTACTCATTACATAGGTTAATCAATTTGGTGGAGTAAATATGACAGGACTGACCAAAAATCTATGTAATTACCATCGCTCTGAGAGCACAGGCAAGCACGGCTGGTTTATGTGTTTGATGCTCGAGTAGTATTTTTTCTAAACGAGCAGAGATCCAGAGCTGTTAGTGTAAAACAGATTTTTTTCTTCTACAAGCAGTCCCTCTCCTTGCTGCTGTCCATCTTCAGCAGGGTGTGCACCCCTGTGCCAGCACCCTGACACACACACAGTTAAATTGTACAGATGGGTTGGTGACAGTGACCTTCTCTGTCACTGCAGCATCCCCCTGGCCGGAGCTGATGTTCTGTGCTGAGAGGCAAAACCCCTGCACAGACCTCACAGCAGCAATGCAAGTAATGCACACATTGCCTCTCATCTCTGAAAGACAAAGGCATCTGTGCACTGAAATGGGCTGGGAATGCATCTTTCTGACTGCCCCAGCCACCTTCACCCCCAGCCCAGCTCATGAGACCTCCTGGTTTTGGACACCTTTCAAACAGGAGCTACTGAATGAAATGGATCTCTACAGCCAGATCAAGGATTGCCTTCTCTTGCCCAGACACGGATTGTTCTCAATCCCCAAATAACACAAACCCATCACAACCTACAGACAGGTCATTATTTGTCCAGCTTGAGGGATGTAAAAGGCAAAAATGTCAAACCTGTCTGAACTGGAGAAGAGAGATTGCTGCTGGTTTTGGGTAGGATGCACAGAGTTTGCCTCCTGTCCTGAAAGCCAAGAGTTATCAGGTTGTTCAGCCTGGGATTTTTGTAATAGTCACTGAATTTCCCCTGAAAACAGAGTGACAGCGAGAAGGTTTGAGCTGGGATTTTTGCAACAGTCACCAACCTCCCAGGGAAATTCAGTGAGAGCTGAAGAGTTTTGATCCCTCGCATGGAAGTTGATAGCAAATTAATATGCATTTCCATGGGGGCAGGAGTAGGTCTGGGTGCCACAATCCCATAAGCTCTTTTGAAAATGGCAGCCTTAAATGGTAATGTTCTGATATTCAAAATATGTGGGGTTAGGTAATTTTTTCTAATTCTTAAAAATATATTAGTCATAATTTTCTTCTGCCTTTCAGTTCCTGTGAGATAAAAAGAGTCTGGCTTTACAAGCAGCAAGATTTACCAAAATAGTTCCAGAGAAGTTTTAAACCATTTTCTACAGTACTTCTGAATTTTTTTCCCCAATCTTTTCCTCTGTTAAATGTGTGCCACACAGGGTGTAGGAGCGGGGGCACTGTCCCGGCTGAGCATTTGCCTGGGCTGGCTCTTGGGCGTTTGCAATGGGTGTCACCCGAACCCTGATGATTTCAGCAGCCTCTTTACAGACTACAGGAGTAACAAAAACAGAAGCCTTCAAGTGCTGCTGCAGTGCTAATGCTCGCTACGAGGAAAAGGCGTTGATGAGCAGATCTTTACTGCTCATTTTATGTTTGAATCCTACTCCCTACAACACTCTGCTCTCTCATGCTCCCCACCCACTGCATTTAAACGAACAAACCACGTTTTCTTTATGTCATCTCCAGCCATCCCAAGAGCTTTGATCACCAAAGGAAACATGTCAGAGCTGGCAGTGTTCTCATTCTGGGGAAAATGTTGATATTTTGGACTTATTTTTCTTGTGCATCAGAATGACAGGAAGTATTTTCAGCTGGTTTAGTTTTCCAGGGAAGAAAAGCACTCTGGTCAGGATAGCTTATTTCGCTTAGATTTAACGTATCATTTGTAGGATGACTTTATCTTTTAAAACTACTTTATAACTGCCTCCTAAAAATATATATATAAAACAAACCTTTAAGGAAGAAATTGCTTGGAAAAAAACCACTGAAGCTGCTTCTTGTGGCAGTAATCAAAAAGGACACATTAATATCTTGCTTTTTTATTTTCAAATAAAATTCATTAAAACGGCCACAAAGCCACTATACAGACTTCTTTAAAAAAAAAAAANTTGTGTGGAAAATCATTCGGAGCTATTTTTCATGGACAAACTGAAGCTGCCAGGGGTAAACACAATGTCTTTTTGCTCTCTCTCACCTCCTTATTACAGAGTTTTACTGCCAGCTGTTCTGTGGACTTCAGCTGGGTCACTGCGGGAACGTGGGAGCAGGCAGCGTGTTACCCCTGAACCGAGTTAGTGGAGTACCAACACTCCACTGGGGACTATATAAATATTATCTGTAGCACACTGGGAAGTGCCAGCCACTGCAGCCTTCCCTATCACCCTTTGCAGCAGCAGAACTGGTCCCACCATGGCAATTTTCCTCTATCTCCAGAAACCTCACGTGGCTTCTTTTTTTATTCCCAAGTCTGGGAAACACGGGCAGTCCAAGGGCAGTGCAGTGCAGAGCCAGCAGGAGGTGCTCCTATAGCAAGGAAATCTGTCCAACAGAATAAATCCTATGTCTGTGGTACCAAATTTCCCTTCCACTATAATATAAAACACGTTTGGCATACTCAAAAAAGAGCTTTTGGCATAGCAGGGAAACCAGTTTGGCCTCTCCTACTGCAGGAACCTAGACAGATGCAATATTTCTCTTGTTTTTAAGTTACTGTAATCAAGCATATTGCAAAGGAGAAAAAAATAAATGAAAATATGTTGTTAAGTCCTAGTAGACTTGCAATTTCTGAATTTCTTTTACAAATGCCCATAGAGTATTCCGTCTTTATCCTCCCAAGTCACTGAGAATAACACATCAAAGAGCATGTTTGCATTTCTATAATAGATAACAGCATTGACATAAGCTTCAGGGTTCATACAAACTATAAACTGAATTACCAATCACCTGTCTCACATATTTATAAACTGTAAGTCAAGCCTGGAGAAAAAAATTCCAACTACAGGTGAAATAATTATTCCGAAGCTTTTAAAGAGTCACTTCTGAGCTGCAATCTGAATTCTGGTGGATGTGAATTATCAGTTTGGTTTGCACCAGCCTGTGCTTGCATAGCAGGAGTCAGATGGTAACCTGGGCTCTGCTGCTCACTGTCATGGCAAGGTTGGCATGTTGGCATCATCGTTTAAACAAGAGGTTTTGTAAAAGCTGCAGGTCTCTGTCTCCCCTGGCGGAGGAAGGAAGCGATTTTCTCCTGCCATGCTCTTGCCTTCCCTCCAAAGCCCACAAGAGCTGGCTCTTCTGCAATCCTCCGAGACACCAGAGCCAGAACAGAGCAAGTCCTGATGGCCCAGAGCTTCTGCTTACAAACCTGAAAGCGTTACAGACTATGACACTTCTCCTCACGCCTTAAGGTGGAAGAAGAAAATTCTCCTTATTTGTGTAAAGCTCACACAGGAAGAACCCATTTTGGGAGAAACAGTAGTTCTCAGGTGAGGATGGATGTCAGTGGAATCCAGTGTCTGGAGACAGCGTGAGTCATTCATTCAGCAGCTCTCTGTACAACCACGTTGAGGGTTTTGTGCTAAACTGTCAGAAAGGAAGACAAAGTGAAGAGGGAAACATTGCTAAAAAGGGTTCTCATGCTGCTTCATGCAAGTGTGTCAGAAGAGAAATTGAAACCCACAGGTCAATACCACTTCTGGAACTCCAATACTGATCTGAGCTGTCAGCTCCTCACCAGAAATACCCAAATCTCCTCTGCTGCTGCTGTTCAGCATGTCCAAAAGGAGAAGTGACAATAAGAGTCAGAGAAAATAATGGTGTAGGATTTGAGGTAGAATGTTCTTTTCCTGGGTAGTTTGACAAAGACCGACTGGAGACTAAGTTGAACATGTTTGTCTCTAGACCTCACACAAAAAATAGCAGACCTAATATTTTATATTAACTTCTCAGTAATACGTGGTTCTGGAATATACAACAGCATGTAGGCATCTAAGACATACAAAATTAGGAGACTTTAATTATTACAGTTCTGTTTTGAAAATTCAGACCTCTCATCTTCAGGACTTAAGAAACTAACTTGTCTGAAATTACTCTAATTTTTCTTCTTAGAGACTTTATATTGCATCAGCCCTAAGTTCTTCTCCACAATACAGATAGGAACAATCTATTTCCCTGTGGATCCCCTATTGCATTATGTAAACACGGGAAATCCATTAAATCCAATATTATTAATGACCCTGCAACTGAAATGATTACCTGGGGGTTTTTAGCCATATGACAAGAGCTTTTCTTCAATGTGTTGAGCATTTACTTTTTTAAAAAACCTTTTCTGACAGACAGGAGTGATTCCAAAGCAGACCAGATGTAACATACCCAAAGTTTTGCCACATGGCAACAAAACCACCCTATAAAATTACTTTTTGGATAGTCTCTTAGTCTTGTCAGTATGATCGATTCTTGTTCACTTATTACTGCACCAGAGCTGGCATTAGGATTTGGGGTCAGACCAGCGAAAAAGGATTCTGGTGACAATAGCAGCATTCACAAGCTCTCTCAGTGCAGCATGGTTTGTTTAATTCAGCAAACACTTAGCTTTGGCAGCAGAGAGAGGCACAGCAATGTAGACAGAAATATTAAGATATAAGTGCAGAGAAAAAAAAAAATCTCCTGGTTAGACCACGTCTAGATTCAAAGGAAAACTGAGGGGGGAGCAAAGGAGTGGGATTTTTTTTTATTTTGTTCCTGGGTTATTATTTTTCTGAAATAAAGTCTTGTTCTCGTGCTGCAAGAAACATGAGGTGAGGATCATTTAGTGAGGAAGGCTCTGCAGCTGACAGATTACAGGACAGATTCAGCTCAGTCTCTTTAGCTGTGCTTCTCTACAAACTGAAACACTCTCTCCTTTTTCTCTTTGGATACATTATCTGAGAGGATCAATACATAGGAGTGAAGACAGCTCAGCTTTCTCAGAAACAGACGCAGCACTGAAAAGACACTCCAAAGGACCCTGAAAAGTACTCGACTCTTGAATAGGTTAGTATTTAAAACATTGGACTGTGTAAGTGAAAAATGAAAAACTGTTCAGTAGAATATGCACCAACACTTTAAAATGGAAGTTTACAAACAAGAGACCCATTGTTCAGTGGCACCATTTCCTTTGGTGTTTCGAGGCTTTTTTTGTTCCTTTCTGGCTCCAAATTCCCTCAAAGAAACTGAAAACAAATCTTGCTCCAAAATCTTGCTGAAAAAAGTACTTCTAGGTTAAAACACAGGAAAAACCCAGATGAACTTGATGGGATATACTTCATCGACCCTCCTGTCAAATGACTTCAGAATTTGGTAGCAATGGAGAAGTGAGGGATATCCTCATGCACATAATGGAAATGGCCAACATAACCCCAAAATGTGGCTGATAAATAACATGCAGGTGCAATTATTATTGAGTGCCCCTGACACTTCCATGTGGCAGCATGCTGTCAGGTGTCTTACTTTTTTTTGCTCCAAACAGCTCGCAGCTTTTCTGCATGCACTACTCCACAGCCATCACAGATGACAGAGCTGCTTATGCCAGATGCTTTGAAGGAGCGAGGGCTCCAGGGTACTGTAGCTGTTGTAAGGCTCCTTCAGCTTTGTTGAGAGCTCTTCTCACCTTTCCCAAGACAGCATCAGCAAAGGCTCATCATGCACTGTAAATCACATGTATCTAGGCTGCATTCAGCAGAGGTTCTGAGAGAGGAGCTGGGCTGACAGAGTTGAGTGAGCAGGTTTTTGTTCTAACAGTTTCATTTGGTTTAAGCTTTTAAAGACTTACAAACTTAGAGAGCTGTCCTTACAGTTTTTATGTAAATGAAATAAATCAGTGTTCCTGCAAAATGCCTACTGATAACACCTTCTGGTTCTACTGGTGTGTCTGAATGGCCAAACCTACTCACCTTCACTAAAGAGATGGTGGACTGTTTACAGAAACCCTCCTGGGCTAAGCACTTTGGTTACTGGTACAGCCCAGCACGATAACTTGCACAGAAGAAAGCCTTCCATCGCTGAGGGAAAGTGCAGCCAACACACCAGCCTAGCAAGGTGTGCTCACATTGTCCCACAGCTACGTGATCTAAACTCAGTCGGGGCAACAACAGATAAAATGTCCTGGCTTGGCAACCTCTTGCCTTTCCAGGGAGAGATTGTTTAAACTGCTTCCAACAATCCTGCCAGGGGACGGACATTTTCTTCCTTGGCCTGATGGTAGCCCATGTCTCTCTCTGGGATCCACACAACAATTTTGAAGGAAGCTCAGCTCTTGAGTCAGTCTCAAGCCATACATTTTCCACATCACCCGGGAGATGGCTGACATTTAGGCTCCTGACAGAAGAAAAGGGGCAGAGAAGTAAAATGTTGACTATTACACACTTACTAAATTATGTTACACTAATGTCTATTATCAGGGGAATTGGACACTGGAGGTGGTGGAGTCACTGTCCCTGGAGGTGTTTAAGGAAAGACTGGACATGCCACTTGGTGCCATGGTTTAGTTGACGTGGTGGTGTTCAGTCACAGGTGTGACTCGATCATTTCAGAGGTCTTTTCCAACTTCATTGATCCCGTGGTTCTATGGTAGGGATGGATCTCAGAATCAGTGTGAAGACTTGCTGCTGCCATTTCCTCCTCTACCATACAGTTTATGCTTTGAATGGGAGTGAGGCACGGAGGATCCTTTCCTTGCATGACAGATGACAGCCACCGCAGGCAGAGACCCTCAGCCTGGCGGGAGGATGCCCAGTGGGAGCTCTTGCATTTGTGCAGGGCCCCACTGAACTGACAAGCAGGCACTGGCCCAAGCACGATGGTTGCAGGCATTGCTCCACACCGAGTTATATTTAACACAGGAGCCTAAATTACACAGCAGATCAGGAGAACTCCCTTTGAAAAGGCTAACAAGGTGCCACCTGTTTCCCAGGTCACAGCCAGGACTTTTGAAAGCACATATGTTTGACAAGACCCAGATCAACTGAACAAAGTAACATTAATAGGGCCCCCTCCCCTGCTTGGGCACTGGGCAAGAGGCAGCTGCCCTGGTGCCTGGCTGGAAACCAGGAGCAGCCCCAGGGAATCTTGCAGGCTTCCCCAGCTGCGGGAAGAGTCCACAGGGAGGATGTGCAGCAGTAACGAGGGAGACAAAAGTGTGACTGAGGGGACAAGGATCTTCTGAGAGATGAGAATGAGCTGAAGGATATTTCATTTCCCCAGATGAGGATAATTCAAATAAGTTCAAAGATATGAACTTCCTCCAGAGCATAAGCTTCTCTGGGGCAGAAACCTGTTTATTTGGAGAGCATACCATATGTAACAGGGGCTGTGTGGGCAGCTCCATAAACCATGGAGTGGAGCAGGAGGGGAGACCTTCCTGCCCAAATCACACGTTCACTCAGACAGCACCAAATCCACAGCCCAGGTCAGGGCGCAGATGAAGTAAATCCATTTTATTGCAGCCCTGTGCAAGAGCTGGCATAAAGTAATGTACCTGGATATCTCCAAGAGCTGCCCTGCATCCTCCCTCTGGATCCACCTCTGGAGTTTGTTTTTTTCAAAACATCCCTAGTAGTTCCACCATTTTAATATCTACCTACAAAACCTCCTGATGCTTTGGGTTTTAGTGAACCACAAACTACCTTAAAAAATGCAACATAAAATTAAAGAATTCACTGTTCATAGCTCCAAGTAGGGAACCAAGTAATTAATATACAGCTTAATCTACAGCTTCTGCTATCCTTATACAGCTCCAGTGCTTTGGCCTGCAGCCCCTTTGCCTTAATTGCTCTGACTAAAGATAGCACTCTTCTAATGCAGAATAATCTGGTGAATCCTATGCCCATATCAGGGCTAAATGCACAGTGTTTAAGAGGAAGAAAGCTCAAAATAACAAGGTGTTTGCATTCAAGGAAAAATGGAAAAGTTTACTGAAATTCGAAATAATATATCTCATATGAAATGAAATCCCATTAAAAGCTAATTTTTCTAGTTATCTAATATTATTCTGGCTCTGGCTAATATCTCATGGATGATCCTTTGCTAACTTATAATAGCGAGCCACAGCCTGTCTGCATGCCAAAGATACCCTCTTTAAAGAAAAATAAATACCACGGAACGCTTCTGATCTCTCGTATAAAGATTTTTTTTTTAATGAAACACTATTTAGATGCTTCACGGCCAGCAAACATAAATAAATGCAATAAAAAGTAGTCTTGGCTGTGAGAGAGGTCTAAAAAACTGAATTCCTCAAGTGGCAGACAAATAAACCAGGGAAAGTTTTATTTCATTATCAACATAGGAGCAGCACGCATACATCAGCTGGTATCAATCTTGGTTATAGCTTGAAGGCAGTGACTGACAGCATGCTGCAAATTCAGATTCTGACTTTTCCATCACAGCATGCATTTGAGTAATTTTCTGCAGTTTTTGGTTTTCCAATCTGCACTCCTCTGCTGCATCACCTTCCCTGCCCAGAACGACTGCCTGCAATTGGAGGTTCAGGGACTTTTTAAACCAGAGATTGTATCCAACCAGTTGTTTCATAGACAAAATGAATTTTCCTAATCCTTGTCTGAATCCATTCATCCTGTCAGCCTGCATAACATCTTATAGCAAGAAACGTCATAATTTAATTACACATTGTGTAAAAAGGTGCTGAAATTAGTAAAAGTTATTAAAGTCTTTTAACCAGGAAGAATATTATTATCTGAAATCTCTTGTTTTGCTGAAAAGCCTTGCTACGTGGGCAAGGACTGTCGGCTTGGCTGCTAACTGGAGGTTCACCTAGACACTCAGGTTTTGCAGCTGCTCCTTGCTTCTGACCAGCACCAAGCAGCAGAGGAGGCAAGGTAGCAACAGGAGAGAAAGCACAGCTTTCTGTGGAGATGTACAGGCCGGAGGTTCGCTGCTCAATCATGGTGTAACCTGGCAGATGAGCAACAAGGGCCACAATCTGAACCCTTGCTTCAACCCTCTGCAACAGCCCAACCAACCTCAATGGGTCCCCCTCTCTCATTACCCTTCTTCAGCAGGGCAGAAACCATTCTGCTCCTTAGGCAGGGCTTATTTGCAGAGGGCCTTATCACTCACGCTCTGGCTGAGCTCAGCAGGAACCACAAGCAGTCTGGGAGACTCAGAGCAGCATCACACAGGGAATTTTAGGACTGTAAGTGCAACCATGCACTTACAGTTTTCTCCTCTACCCCACACTGTCCTTAGTGTCATCCCTCATGAGCTCTTTTTCAACTCAGGGTCTCATCTGTAGGTCCCTGCTCCAGCACAATTATGAGTCAGGGTCTGCAGGATTTCACTGAAACCTCCTTGCGTGTGATGTTCCCTCTCCTTTGACAACTCGGCCACACCTGAAGGACTTTTTCTCACATCCCTTTACTTCCCTCAGCCTTAGAGAGCCTTCCTGAAACCCTAAACAGCCAAAACTCCCTGATTCCCCTGGACATGGACACAAGTTGTCCATGAGACCCACACAAAGGAAAACGGAGCTAAAGGTGAAATGGCCAGCTGCAACTCAGACTGATCTTGCTCTTCATCAGAAGGTGAGCCCTAACTGCTGTCCCTACAGGTCATGCCTCTCCGCCTTCCAGTCACCATGAAGACTTGTATTTTCAGATCATTACCAGACCTGAAACCGTGAAGCTGTGATGCCGAGATCACAAGGCTCTGAACAACACCCCAGACTCCTGCAAACTCCTCTTTCTCTGGCCCTTCCCTATCAAACACTGCTGCCTTTGACTGGCATTCAGCTGTTACTGTTTAAGACCTCTGTCGGGCAAATTAATGGCAGTTACTTCCATGGGAAGTGAGAAATGGTACAGTAAAATAAGACCCACCTACAAATAACTTTCTCCTCAAGAAAGAAAACTCAGCACCTCATTACTTGCCTTAAACGCTTTCCCTGGGGGAGTGCCGCATGTTTAACCGAGCAGCAAGATCCTTGGTACAGCCTGGCTGCTGTTCCCCCTCCCCATCCAGCTGCGTTTCAGCAATGGACTTGGTCAGACAGAGGTCAGGGAATTAAAAAAAAGTAAATAGGAGTCATGTACTGGGAGCACACATTCACTGCATTGCTGAACTGTCTTACTAACCCGGGAGTAGCCTCCCACACTCCCATGCCGTTAGTGCACAGCTGCTGCTGGAAAGTTGCCTGCAGAGCCTCTCTCCCCTCCCACCTCTTTCAAAGGACCTTGTCTGGAGCTACCAGGCTTCTGCTGGCAATATTTGTCAGGGAACAGAGGACTACTGTCACTTAAAAACAAGCAAAGGATTACAAGATGCTTTGATTTCGCTGGGAGCACAGAAAGGGAACGATCGCCATTTCAAAAGCCAGAAGGAAACACTGGTGCACAGTCAGCTCTGCATGTTCATTATGTATTTGGCAGAATATATCAATCGGTGTATGCTGAATTCCAAAACAGGTCTAGCTAGAGCCATGCCAAGGGCTATTGTGAAAGGGTGACTGCTCCACAAAGCACCTCATATACTTACGGGGCTCCAGATACTAATTTTGCACTGTACAAGCAAGTGCAAATAGAAATAAACATTTTCAGCATAAGGCCTCCAGCGACATGTGCACAAAACCCCCGGCAAAAGGCCCTCGGTGGCCTTCCCTGGTGCATCCGAGAAGCTGCAGCATGGGACACATACCAGCACTTGAATCCAAGCTAGAGGTGCAGAAGCAGGACTCGGTTGGAGGGGCCTTTGAAAACCTGCCCATAGACACTGCCCCTGGGTGCGGCATCCTGGCTCTCGGGGATGGAGGAAATCTCATCCGTTCTGGGACACGTGTAACATTTATTTATTCAGGAGCAGAACTTCCCCCTCTAAGAAAGTAGGAAATGTTGACGTAAATGGGCAAAACTGCTACTCTGAAATTAAAACACATTTCTTCGGCCAGAATCTCACATTAATGTGGTGTCCCACAAAACTACTAAAGTTTGGATTTTCGAAGGCCCCTTCGGGGATATTTTACTCTACTCCCTTTGAACATCTCTTTGGTCCTTTCAAAAATGCCAGCCTAAAAATCCCTGCTGGGGGGCAGCATGTTGCCGTGCTCTTTTCAGGTCTTACCTTTAATACAACATTAACCTCACATTTTGCATTTTCCCAAGCGTGGCTTTCTGGGTTTAGTACTGACTCTGAGTCCTGCGTCCCCTTTTATCCACATGCTGTGGATTATCTGATCTGATGAGTCATCAGAAATAATCCTGCAACGGCGCTGCTCGATGTAAGGGTTAGTTTGCAAGCTACTTTGTGTCATCATTTATTTGAATAAACCATGCCACTTGCCCTGTATTTTTTCCTGCACTTTAAAAAAGAGAAGAAGAAAGCTGCCACTAACTGCTAACTATTTTAATCTCAAATTAAGATAACCTAACACATTTGTGAGATCTGAGCCACCAATGCCTTCCTCTAAACAAAAGCTCTTACAGTAAAAATGCCCTGGTAAGATTTGCCCACTCAAATCTCATAAAGCCCATGTTGTTGCAAGAGCTAAGAAAACCTAGCTCTTTAAATAGAGTAATTCTGGGCTAAGAACATTAATGGCATCCCAGAACTGGAAAGCTGGATGTGTAAATTAAAAAGCAAAAAGCACATATACATTCTTAATATCCTAATACCTATTACATGTGATCTCTTTCAAAGTAGCTTTAAATGAGAAGTGCAGTTACTCTTTGATATAGCTGCTAGAAACATAGCCAGGATGCCCTTTGTTATAAATTTAAAAAATGAGTCCACATTTCATAAAGGCTCAAAATAAATGAATCTTCAAAACCAGCACACATTATTCCCTTTTTGATTTTTTCTCCATTTAAAACATAAATCTGCACCAAATACAGAATTGTTCCCTTCACTCGGCAGAATCCTCTTGACGGTTGGAAAGGATCCCTTTCAGCCACCATGACAGAAATGATCATACGTGCACACCTCCACACCACACCTGAGTTCCCTCAAGGCTACCAGGAACTGGCCTCAGCATCATCTGGAGGCCACAGCAGGTGACCAATGCCAATAAGCAGCTGGACACAGGCCATGGAGCGTGAGCCACAGTGTCTGCAATCCAAACCCGGACCCAAATCCAAAGGTATGCCAGATACCTGGGCACTGTGCTTGTGAAAACACTGGAAAGGGACTGCACCACCTAAGGGACTGTCTGCCTGGTACAACACAAGAGTGAGGGAGGACACTGATTTGCTATTTACAGCTTTCCCGATGGTGCTCATCAGAAGAGCAGAGAGCCTCTTTAAACACAACAGTGCATTTATTCTCACAGGGTAAAAAACACTCGTATAAGTATTATCCTTGTTTTAGAGGCACAGAACAGGTCCATATTTCTAAATACACCCATACAACCTGAGGCAGCCCGGGCTGGCTCCTCAGTGATGCCGTGCAGCAGCGGCATGTGCAGGACACCACAGCGATAACTCTGCAGAGCCAGGGCTAATCATCACATCCGTGCTCTGGCCCTGCTCACCCCATGTCCTGAAGGAGGAGGATTTATTTGCTTCAGAAGGAATTTGGGAATTCAGCCTATATACTCAACCTGCACATAAATCACGGCTGTTATCTAAATGGGGTGGCAAACGCAGACCCAGGGAACACGCATAATTCAGTCACATTGCCTTGAAAAGGCATCGAAAAGGCTCGATTCGAGATTTTAAAATCTAACATTCTTTGTTGTGCTTTGCAGTCCCGAGGGAGCAGCGGGAGCCGGGTGACCATCCCCTGCCGGGGCGGGCAGGGCGGCAGCGGGGCCCCAGGGGTTCCCGTTCCGCACCCAGCGGTGCCACCCCTGCACCGCAGGGCTCAGAAAGGAGTCCCGCTGCCCCTCAGCAGTGCAGTGCGCTCCTGGCCCGCCGGGGAGCCGCGGGGCACAGCGTGGGCTGCCGCCAAAGGCGCCTGGCCCCCAGCGCACCGACCCCTCGGGGGACCACCCTCGACATTGCTTCCCAGGGGGAGAAAAGAACCCGCGGGAGGTTTGCCTAGAAAGACTCCCTTCGAGCCTCCGAACTGGTCTCTCGGGCGGCAGAAGGGGACTTTGCCGCTGTTTGCCCATTTGTCAGGCAATAAAGGAGTTTTGCCCCGCGGCCGCGCAGCCCTGGCCCGGCCGCACTCGTGGACGCGCTGTCGGGACGGCTCTTCCCGGAGGAGCCCGCTTGGCTCCACAGCCCGGCGGCTTTAAACAAAAGGGTTGGTCTGTTGGTTCGTTGGTTGGGTTTTTGGTTTTTGTTGTTTTTTCTTCTTTTCAGAAAACAACTGCAACCTCCTTTTGCGAGAATACTT
>VWZT01003978.1:411082-454288 GCA_013397055.1 Pachycephala philippinensis
CCCCGGGGGGGAGGGCGACCTGGCCGACATCAAGTCCTCCCTCGTCAACGAGTCCGAGAGCGCCCCCGGCGCCAACGGGCACGAGGTGCGCGGCCGCGGGGGCTCCGCGGGGCAGCGCGGGCGGAGGGGGCGCGGGATGCCGGCGGGGGAGGGAGCTTCGGCGGGGCACCGGGGAAGCCTCTGTCTTCCGAATTTCCCATAAGAAAAGAAAGCATCCCACCCCAGATCCTGTCTCCAGATGTCCGTCGGGCAGAGCCGGGCGGGCTCCGCGCCCGGGGATGCGCTGGAGGGGCTGGCCCCTTCCGCGCTTCGGCCCGGGACGAGAAAGTTGCCGCGAGTTCCCCGACGGTGCGGTGGTATTAGACCTCAAGCAGCCATGAAATTTTCTCAGTAAAATCAGCGGGGTCGGAGCATTAGCTGTAAACTCTTTAAGGGATTTGCATAAAACTGTTTGGGAAGAAATTCCCGTCTCTAAAACAACTTCAGGGCGAGCGGGGAACCTGCATTTTTTACAATTTTATTTAATTTTTTCTTTTTTTTCTTTCATTTTTTTTTTCCTAAAGGTCTGCTAAGGAGGGCAACCTGATTTTAATTTTTATTTTTGGTGTCTTTTTACCAAGAGCGTTTAGACCACCAGAGCGCCAAATATTTTCCAGAAATGATCCACTTCCATTAAATACGGGGTGCTTCTGCTAGAAATGCTTTGCAAAGCCCTATAGTTATTCACGTTGTCATAAAACAATAGTTTACACAAACGTTTCTGGTACTGTTGCCTTCCAAGCGACTTAAGAGGAAAAAGAAAGATGTTTATCTCGTGCTCCTAACTTCTTTCTTCCGTCAAGAAACTGTAGCAGTGTGACTGATAAACAAGCATCCATACAATGACTTTTCTTCTTTTTCTTCTTCTTTTCTGATGGTGGATTCCTTGTGGTCAGGTTTCCAGGCAGACTCAAGGACAGGATTCCTACCATGATAAAGGCAGAGAACACCCCGAGGAAGGTGAGACGCGCACAGTCCTGTTGTGCAATATTGTCCCTCTGTGACCCTCCACATAGTCCTCAAACTGGAACTTGGTTTCTTTTGGAAACCATGAATTTAGTATCTTTTGGGGGGGAGGGATGCCAGAGCGCTTTCAAAATGCATTTAAAAAGGAGGTGAACGTGCAGCGCGTTTATCTTGAGTGACCAAATGGTTTTTCAGTTTAGAAACTGATAAGTAGGCCAGAGGGATCTTCACTGAAGAAATAACTATTTTTAGGATATCAGCTTAAACACATCTATCTCTTCACTCATACAGTGTGCAGTTGTGTTCAGAAACCCTCTGTTTTTTCCCATAGCCAAAGTCTGTCACTTAAACCTCCTCTTTCAAATCTAAGTATGAACAGACTTTCTGCATTTTTTAATGTACTGACTAGTTAATTTTGATTGAGAAGGACAGAGGAAATAGCAGAGTTCATTAAATGTAATTTAGGAAGCTAGACACACATGCAAAGAATGTGTGCTGTGAAGGATGGGAGATTATGTTTAAAATCAAATGCTTATCATCACAAGCTAAACCAGATTAAAAATTCCATATAAAGACAGACACAGTTCAGTCCTGCTGCTTTCTGGGGCTCTGTGGCCATCTTCCTCCAAATTTGTCATGAAACAGCCTAAAAGCAATGATGTCCATGCTCATAGCATTTTGGCAGTGAGGGGGAGGTGTTCAGCTCTGGATAGTTTTCTTTTCAGCTCTGCATCTTCTTAAAACCTCAGTTGCAAATAGTATCCTTGTCAATGGGCATGTAGGTGGGAGACCTGTTCTTCCCCATTTGCAGGACCTGGACCCAACACTTTATTTTCCTACAAACAGCCTCCCTCACTTGGCTTGCTATTTGACTATAGTACCATGTGTGCCCAACAGCCCCCTCCCAAATTGTTAGGATCTCCTTCCAAGCCACCCCCTGCCCTTTAATTGTTCCCAATGAACGTAGCCAGAATGAATTGTTCGCTGCACACACTGGCTCAGCAAGAGAAGGAAATTATTATATCTAGTTATCACAGCCTTGTCCTCCCTTTCCTAACAATGATGTTGGAAACCCATACTGGCAATAATTCTGAATCCACGAATCCTAGAAGCATGTATAAAACCGGGGAAAACTGTTACTTGAGAAATGTGATGTCATTGCTGATGTATCTACTTTGATTTGAATGGGTACTAGCAAAATAATTTACTCTGAGGCTATTCTGTGTTTTAAACATAAACTCCTCACCAAGAGTACTTGCTCGTCTAAGAATTAACTCTTCCTAAAAAAAAAAATGTTATTACAGTTTGCTTTGTATCGCTTTCTGTCAGCAGTAATTTCCATGAGTAAGGAAACAGTTGCATGCAGAACATTTTTATATATGCACAGTACCTGTTTAAGTACTCTCACTCATGAGAAATGCATATGTGGGGAATAATGCAATCATTGTTTCATCTTCCATAGGAAAGCATCCAGACAGTGGCTTATACAGCAAGGGACCATCATACTCTGGTTATTCTGGGTATATCATGATGCCAAATATGAATAACGACCCATACATGCCTAATGGATCTCTGTCGCCACCCATCCCCAGAACAGTGAGTTATCTCTTCCAAAGGCTGGTTTTGGCAAGCTGGGTTTCCTCCTGTTTGGTCTGCAGAGTCTGTTTACAAGGGGGTCTTTTGGGTAGCTTCAGTGACGGTGGAGGTTGAGCTTCTGATGTTCAGAGCCTCTGTCCAGTGGAGTTTGAGAGCTCTTAGAGGTGTTGGTCGTGATCACAGTGGAAAAGCTGAGATTATTGTCTGTGAACAGAGCTGGGGGCTTTGTGGGGGGAGCCCTGGTTTACGACTGTAGGATAAAGTATGGCAGAATGATGTAAATGCCGTCTTTGTAGTGACTGGGACAGATGTGAATTTTCTGGCTTTAACTCTTTGTTTGTTGAGGAAAATCAAGAGCTGGAAGCAGAACTGCTAAAGTTGCATGCCAGTAAGATGAGAAGATTGGAATTTTTTTTTTTTTCCTTCAGATGTGGCATTGCTCTTTGCTGATTGATATTTATTTCCACTATCAGTTGGTCTGCATGAAGGCTTTATCTATCTGGCAGCATTGCTTTGAAACATACTCTGTATCTTCAGCCAGAAATTGTGAAATGGTCATTTAGGAATTAATATCAACCATGATGCAGTAGTTACAGCTTTCCCTTACATTGTGGCGAGCACTGATTCTTCCAGGTTGGTCCCTCTGTTTCCGTTGGTGTAGATGCATGTTTAATGGATTTTAATGTACTTTTAATTCTGGATAGTCAATTCCCATTTATTTTTGTAAGCCTCTTGGTATACATACAGAGCAATGGAGAGGCAATGTTAAAATGAGCTGTGGAAATTATATTAGTAGAACCGGAGTGGAGCGGGAAACAATTTGCTTGTAGGCATCCTGCTGGAAAAATGCCGCTGCCGTTGTGCATGCTGTGATAGGAGAAGTTGGATGCTGTTACTTCCCTGTGATTAAGCAGGTTTCCCTCTTTCTGGCTCTTAGATTTTTTACTTGGAGGTCTCTGTCATGGCATTGTTTTGCTCTCTGACATTCTTGATTTTTATTCAGGACTGTAGCATTTGACTTCAAAAACAAAAAGAAGGGGGCCTGATCTGTATTGGTAATTTGACAGCAGCAAAACATGTTAAATTAATGTCTATTTCGAGTTGGAATGACAGGGTGCTTTGGCACTGAAAAACATATGGATCTGCATTTGAAAGATGCAAAAACTCATGTAATACATTGCTTTCTATAGCTGTGGGGGGTTTTTGTGTATAAATTCCAGTTCAGAGGCCTACAGCCATTTAGGGTGAAGCATGATGATCACAGTCTGTTGATATTTGTTGTTGTAAACGCTGTTCTACAGAAAACTTCCGTTTGGATGTATCATAGGGAAAAGCATGCAGCTTTTCAAGAGGGCATCGAGACTCAAACCTGCCCTTTGGAGGACTAGGAAACTTCAGACTTTTTTTTTTTTTTACCCCCTCTTTGCCATGTTACCTTCCTAAGAAAGTCCTGAGTGCTGGTGCATGGCTTGGAACAACAAAATCTGCTTTAATTATTCACTGAGGATTTTCTCCATATATGCATGCCGTGGGGCTGCCACTCTTTACCGATCTGGCATCAATGCCCTCAGAATATCATCGTGCAGAGGCTCCTGTCTCAGGTACTTGAGGAACTGCCCTTTGTGGGTACAGTGGAGGGGAGGAAGGGGGAAAAACGCATCTTGTTTTTAGTTGTGAAGCTGCCTGCTGAACATCTGACGGGCTAATTTAGTTCAGTGCTGCTCTTGCATGTTACAGCAGCACCACTATTTCAATAAAACAGTGCTGTTGCAGGGCTGCAATGTTGACATAAGCCCGGAGTTCTTTCAGTTTAACCACAAGGCTACACGCTTGAGTTATTAAATAATTTTTTTGTTTAATTGAACTATAATCTTTGTTAGGCTCGTAGCTGACAGTCGGGTTTTGATGCGCGCGAGATCAAAACGCGGCATCCCGGAGCTGACATGCTCGCTCGCTCCATGCCTTACCCCGGCGCCTTGCCGTGCTCACCTCCGTGGGGTCCCAGCCGCTGCCCTCCAGGTTGGCTCTGCCTCCCCTTCCCAGGGCATCCCGCCGGGGCTGGGGGTAAGGAGCAGCTGAGATCAGCAAGCACTGGAGGCAGAGGTCTCCCCTGGGGTGTCAGTCCCCAGCCATTTGTGCCTGGTGTGTACCTGCGCCCTGCTATTTGCATGACAAAGGCGCTTCTTGTTGATGCATCTGTTGCCTGGAGGTGTTAGCCGGGATTAAAAAGGCGCCCTGGGGCGCTGAATCTTTTTTTTTCCACCTTGGAAGGACCTGCTGACGGCAAACTGCCCCGGGGATGCACCCCCGGGGAATGGCGTCCAGACACAGGGCAAGGACCGTCTATGAGGAGGGAGAGTAAAGCTTTCCCGGAAAGGGAAAAAGTTACTTTCATCACCATATGTAGGGGGAAAAAAAAGCCTTTCGTTTTTATACAAAAGGCAAATGCTTTAGAAGCTTGCTTTGTAAAATTAAAAGAACAAATCTATAGTCAGACACAACTTGCCTAATAAATCATAATAAAAAAAATTGAAGTGTAATTTCAGGGCAGCTTTTGGAAGGGAGAGGGTATTTGAGAAGGATTTAGAGTCTTCCAAAATCTCTGTGTTAGAGAGGTCTTCCCTGTTCTCCTCCCCCAACTTTTTTTTTTTTTTTTAATTTTTTTTTATTTTCTTATTTTACTGGCAACTGATTTGCTTTTTCCAAGTTGTATTTGTAGGAGCAGGAGAGTGTTAATTGCAAGTTCAGGTAGGAGCCTGGTGCCGCAGTGTGTGTTCTTATCAGATAGGTGGGTAAGTGGAAAAGCAAAGCAGTTGGTTGGGGTGGCTGCAGGAGAAGAGGCATGTGATGGTACCAAACCGCAGTAACACCTGGTGAATGTGCATCCTGTGTGCTCGAGATATCTTTTGGTGGTTTCTGAGCACGGTGGGGGCACTGAAGACGGGAGATGGAGACAGATGTTTGTTTTCTAACGTGTGGGTTTTTTCTTTGGTTAACAAGACTCGGTTTGGGGTGGCAAACCTTTTTTGTCTGTTTGATGGGAATGTGGGAACAGAGGAGGTGACTGAAGAAGGATCATTTCTCCATGTTGTAAATTCATCCAGAAGATAATTTTGTCTTTGTTTCTCCCTCATTCCCCATGAATTAAACTTCCTATGGAAAGATAAGAGAATTTCTACAACCTCCCTTTTGTCCGTTCTTATGTATTCTTGGGGTCTGTGTTTCTTTCTCCGTGGCTCAGCTGCCTCTTTGTAGCAGCTGTATGTGTTACTAGGTCGAAGGATACAAAGTACAAACATTTTATGGCAACTTGCAAAAACGCAGCATATCCATTTGAAAATGATGAGGAATTCTTCTAAGAGTTGGATTGCTAGGAACAAGGCAGGACTAGCCCAAATTGTGGATATTCTTTCTGCATGTATGTTTCTGCATGGCAGGGGGTATGGAGTTAGTCTTCCTGTCTTGAAGAGCTGATGTCCCAGGAGATTGGGAGGATAAAAGGGGCAGAAGGAAGGATGAGGGTAGAAATAGCAAAAATAAGTGGCTGCAGAGCCTGAGTGAGAGGGTTTTGTTTCCCTAGCCACATCTTCTGTTCCTCTGAAAGCTGGCTGATTCACTTGCTTGTGGGGAAATTTTGGAGCCCTAAGGGGAATGTATGGGAGCTGCAGAAGGATACAAACCTGATTTTTCATTGTATTGTCTTCCCCTGAGAATTTGCTTCTGCTTACTATGCAGTTGTAGGGGATTGCTGGGAGCTGTGGTCAGCTGAAAGCTCCCTGGCCCAATATGAAGTAGGATTTCACAGTATGGAAGTTATGGCTCAGCTCCTGCTCCTATATCACCCACCAGAAAGCTTTGCTCTGATTCCCAGGTTGGCATCGCAGCAGGATGCTGTGGGGGCCTCAGGCAGCTGTGGTCCTGTCACAGATCTCTCTCTTCCCTCCACAACCCCAGAGCTGAGACGGAGGAAACGGGCAGCTGAGGGGCTCCACAAGTCGGAGCTGCTTATCCAACACTGAAGCTCTGCAGCTTCACCCTGCGCAGTGCATGGCTTCTCAGTGCAGTTGAATGATGCCAGTTAGCTCCTTAAATAACTTTGAAATCAAGCACAGAGGAGCACAAAGCTTCCTGGCTGTACGGAAGCAGAACTTGACGGAGTGTATTAGTGTTTGCCCAGGGAGGAATTCTAGCACTGTTTTCTGAGGAGCTCGGTGAGTCCAGGGAGGAATTCTAGCACTGTTTTCTGAGGAGTTTGGTGAGTCGTGCCAAATGGCAGCACCGGGAAAGGACAGGAATCTGCTCAGCCCTAATAGTGGGACCTCATTGCGGCAAACGTGTCTCTCAGCTGCTCTGACTCAAGCAATCACGGTTGATCAGTCTAAGATAGGAGTCAGGCCACTGTGAAACATAAACCCAAGCCGTGAATGGTCATGGGATGAGTTTTGGTGTTGTTTTCTTTCTCCCACCTAATGAGATGAATCCTCCATTTGGAAAAGGGGGCAGAAGAAGTTACCACAGTGGCTCTTGGTTGTTCTTGTCTGAAGCTTGGTCTGGTTGCTCCCGATAAGAGCTCCAGGCAGAGTCTTAGGTATGTAGATCATTGTTACCCTGATCTTTGGCACATACTGGTGAAGAGAACACCTTTCCAGCTTTTGCTGCCTTCTCCTTGTCACATTGATGCAATTAGCAAATCTATGTAGCTGTGAATGGGCAAGGGGAAAACAAAATGTTCTCCTGATGTCCCAGTCAGAGGCAGCAATTGTGTGTGTGTGGCTTGAGCAGAGGCATTATCAAAAACCCCACCCATTACGAATCATCAAAGTTGGAGCTTTTGTATAGCAATACGAGTGTATGTTTATGTCCTAAATATCTCTTTTTTCTATATATCTATGACCTAATTAAATGTAAACCTTAAATGGTAGAGCTGCTGCTTACTTTTTAAAGTGGTTTAAGCGAAATGTCTTTCCTGTCTCTTTTCCAACTTAATCCCAGCCCAGAAAAAATGTTAATAAGAATAGCTTGTTATGGGCTACAAGTGCCAAGGAGGATATGGCTCAAGAAGAAAGCCCGAAGCTCCACAGGTTCAGGCATCAAAAGAGGAAAAGGCTTTTTCCAGATAGTTGCAGCGCTGCATGGCTGCAGGCATTGAAAAGCCTGGGTACCGCAGGCCTGGCTTCTCATGAGTACTTAACTTCTGTTTATAGTTAGGGAAAATGCCTCCTGATATGGGAAGGAAATAACCCACACAAAAGCATTTTACTGCTGCTTAATATTTCTGAAGTCCTATCAGAGGCATGTACTTTTTTTTTTTTTTTGCTAATAGTAAAGCACCATGTCTCTCAAGAAGACAAAAAGGCAGACGTGCAAGAGTCTGTTTTAATATGGACACCGAACGCGTTGCAGCCCGTGTGTTGTGCATCCCGCTGTGATCTCCTGTGCTGCTCTCACGTGGATGGACAGTGATCCAGTGTTGGTCTCGTTCAAGGGACACACTGCTGGGAGCCAGGCAGTCTGGCCTTGACCTGGTTGAGTCCTCAGCTTGTGTCCTCCCCGCTGCTGCAGGGAAGCTGTGTGCTGTGACGCTCCAGCTGTGCATGTAGGGCTCCCGTTTACCCCAAACTGCCCCGTCCTGGGTAGCAGGCATTTCTCTCTGAGCTGGTTTTGGTTGTAAGACATGTCTGGTGTGAGGACAGTGCTCATCTGGCTGTTGAGTTTGGTGCCTTTCTGCAGGACACTGGTGGCAGGAGGTGCAGCTGCCTGGCGTGCTGCTCCTGCCTGGGCACTTGGGGATTAGTGTCTCTGTTGCTCTGGCCTTTCATAAGCATTAGATTCTCTTAAGAAAATTGCATTCAGAATAACTTAATCTAGCAACCCAGTGGCTTCTATTTGAGACTTGGATCTTGTGGATATGTTTATTTAGTTTGGGATTCCCACTTCAAAGGAATCTGTCCTCTCAGCAAGAAAGTGATTGAGCACTTAAATAAATATGTATTCATTGAATCTTTGGGGTTGAGCTAAAAGTGCAGTAGGGAGTTAACATGTGCACCAACTGTGCTAATCAGTCAGGGATTGCCTGCTCTCCTAAAGGGGAAGAAAAGGTGCCTGAACTGCCTGAGGAAGAGTGGCTGGCCTTCCGTGGCTTCTGGTGGTGGTGTTGCTTGCTGGGGCTTCAGAATGAGATGAAGGACCTAGAATATCTTCACCTGTGATCTTCAAAGTTACCAAATCCCTTGTGTAGAAGAGCATTCTCATGGAGCTGAAAGGTCAGCTCAATGATTGTTTATTTTCTTTAAATGGCTGTGGATATAGGTAAGGTTGAGGCATAAAATCAATAGGATGAGCTTAGTCAGCAAAAATTACAAGTGTAAAGTTACGGGGCTTTGATTGAATATTTATAAAATGGGCAGCTCAACTTAAAAAGTAAGTGTAGTGCTGTCACTAGCTGTAACACATAAACCAGAGAATTGCTTTGGCTAGGAGTTATTAAGCAAGCCAGAGAGCAGTTAATTCCCAAAAGCGTCTGTCTATCCAAGCACTTTCAGTACTCCAGCCCTGTACTTCAAACAGTGCCGCACGAGTCAACGAGCAGGCCTGCTTCACCCACACCAGGGCAGGGGGAAAGAGTCCCTTGGGAGCATGGGTCTTCATGCAGGCATTTGCTGTGAGGTGCTTTCTGACAGTGCTGGTGCTCCAAAGCAGCAGGGTACATGCACATGTGCTCGTGGTGCAAGGCAGCCCCGGCAACGCTGCTTCAGCAAAGAGCAGCAGAAAGCTGCTTGTGTGATCTTTTTTCTTTTCCCCTCCTTGCTTTCTGAGTAGGGAAGCTTTAGAATAGTTTAAAACAGGCTGGTGCTGCACGTCCAGCACAGTGCCAGGCACTGCACATACCCAGCAGCCCTGCTCTGAGAAACCTGGAACTTGTGGGAGCTTCACTGAACCCCGCAGTGTCAGCACAAGGAGTGAGATTGCACAGAACTGGAGGGCATGATGCTGAAATCCTGTCGATACTGATGACAGCTCAGCTTCACCTTAGCTGACTTGAACATAGGTCTGGATGGGGCTGCAGTCATTATCCAAAGAAAACCAGTCTGGAAATTGTTTAATTCATCATGTATGTTCAAAAAACAGGGAAAGGGATTGTGGGACTTTCGTTGGGCAGTTGTGTTGGCTCAGAGGTGGAGAGCAATGAGCTCTAAAATGCAATCCCTGTAGGCTCTGTATTTCTGAGTAGGCATCCTAGTGGCACTGGCTCCTCAGACCTCTAACTGGTCACTTAGCTATGCTATAAGGCTCTATTTCTTCAATTTTCTGCCTTTTTCTGTGTTTCAAAACTGCCTCAGAGGTTTATCTTTGCGACTGCCTGTTGTCTCTCCACAGTTCTGGCGTATCTGCTTGCCTTGATCTTTCTTCATCCCTATCAAATCTTGCATTGGCAAGCTTTGTCTAGCATAAAAAAAGTACAATGCGGAGGTGACGATTAAAGGTGTCAGTGCTTGTCAAACGCAGACCACGCTCTGGGAGAAGGCCTTTTGCCTGTTGATGTGCTAAAACGCAGATAAACTGTGTCCAGCAATGCAAATGTGTTTACTTTGTTAAAATGCCACAATCCAGTGATTTCTTGAGGGCCACTCTTTTCTGAAGATTGAGTGATGCTGTACTGGGTTCAGGAAGCCACAGTTACAAGTGGTAATTGTGTTTTTTCTTGCTCTTTGTTTTGCCCCCTGCCAGTCCTGTATTTCCTTCATTGCAGATTTGTATCATTCCCATGTGCCCTCACAGTGAGCAAGGTTCTTGCCACCAACCCATGTTCTGTCCCATGCTGCAAAATGCTGTGGCACATCTTCCTCCACTAGTTTTTACAAAGTGGCTTTGTTCTCACATCTGTGCAGTCACTCTCCTCAGTTTAGGCTTTGTGGCAGCTTGTTCCATCCTTGTGGTCTGGTCGGCAACGTTTCTGTATCTTAAACTGAAGAAACACTTGTGTACGGAAAAGTTGAGGTGAAGTTGGAGAATAGCAGGAGAATTGAGCCAATGCAGGCACCCCTCCAGCTGGGGGAGCCCGATTTCTCCCCTGAACATCTGCATGTGAATTAGGCCCTGCCAAGTGTAAAAACTGTCCCTGTGTTCACATCCAGGTCCTCCCTTTTCAAATACAAACGTACATGCAGGTTCAGCCTCTCGGGGAGCTTTTGGGAGTGGGGTGGGAGCTTGCAGGTGGGCGAGGGTCAGGTGTGGAAGCCCAGGGTGGTGGGGCAGGCACGGGTCCCCTCCAGCTGGAGATCAACACAGAAAGGAGCAGTGAGCTCACCCAGATGGCGCTGGGAGAGCTGGTGAGGATACTGAGGAAATAAACCACACGTCGAACGTTCTACTGGAATACATTTTCAAAAACTCAAGAGATTAAAATAGTTTACCCTGAAGAATGCCCCTTGTTTGGCTGCCCTCTGACAGTAGCATGCCTGGCTGTATTTTCGTCTGGTTTTTACTGCTCGATTGCCTCCTGCACATGACTGAAATTCAACTTGAAAAAATAAGTTTCAAATGAACATGCTGGATTTGAAAAATTTGTTACTCAAAACCTCCTCTCTCACACATTATTTCATAATGTCTTAAATACCCTTGCTATAGGAAGAAAAGGAAGCTGTGCTGGATTTAAAGGAGAGGAAAAAGAAATAAAACTTTAAAAAGCTTAGCTCTTAAGTGTGTGGATTTTTCAGGTTTTGTTGAGACTTTTTTTCCTATCTCAGTTATTTTGAGGATATTTCTAAGATAATAGTGCAGCGATCCTGTTTTAGATGTAAATCTTCAGAAGGAAGAATTGAAATAGGAGAACCACAAGTAAATGCTAATTTATTAGGTGACTCCCCAGACAGTTTGACAGCAATATTGCAAACACTTTTTTTTTTAATAACTGGCAAATATAATCTTCTTATCAGAGTGACCTGTAAGAGGATGACTTCATACTTTGTAATGAGGAAATATTAAGAGACTGTAGGAGAGCTGGTCAAAACGCTGTCTTGAGACCTTTTTTAGTTCAAGGGTGCTTCCAAAACAACTTGTGTAGGGAGCTTTCCCTCTTCCTTTGACACTTTAAATCCTTCCTTTTATTGCTTTTTTTTTCCTTTTATTGCTTTTTCTTTCCAAGAAAAATGTGTGTAAGTGAGAATAATGCCGGCTAATGGGGCAGAACAATAAATATTCAGTCGGGAAACGTGGCTGAATCAAAGCCAGTTCAGAAACCCCTGTGTTTGGGGCACAGGCAGACTTCCTCAGAGAAGGAGATCGCAGCAGTGGGTTTGTGAAGCTTGTCTTCCAGGACTCCAAGTAAAGACAGTTACACAGTAGTGCTTACTGCACAAAAATGCCATCCTCCATTAAATGAATCTCTCTGGCCAACATCTAGTGGACAAATTATTTTCTCAGGTTCAGTCAGAAGAGCCTACAGGTGGGTGTTGCATTTTTCTTCCGGAGGTGGCGTGTCTCAGCCCAGGAGCCTGTAGCTCACAGATCAGCTGTGGGCTGACGTTCGCCTTTCTTGTGTTACCTGCGCTTCCTCTCTCTCCTCTGCTGGGTTCTCCCAGGAGGGGCTGGCTGGTTAAGCCCGTGGCTGAGACTTGAGCCTAGGAGGTTAAGCCGGGACTGGCAGAGGTGCCTGTGGTAACATAAGTGCCGCTGGTAAGTTATAGCTGTTTCGGGGCTGGAGCAGAAGTTTGTGCCTGTGCAATTAAGCATGAAATAGGTAAATTCTGTGTATAATTGCCCAACCTAGAGTGTAGCATGAGGACGTGACCCGTGGAAATTGCGGTGCAGCGGTGACTGCCGGCGGATTCCTGGGAAGTATCCCTGGCGCCCACGCTGGCACTGGGGTTGTGTATGTGTTTGTGTGTGTGGATGTCCTCTGCTTCCCCCCACTCTGCTCCCAAAAGCAAAGGCGCAGTCTGGGAGGAGGCACCTGCAAATCTGAACCTGAAAAGCAACATTTGTTCGGGGTCTTAGAGGAGGGTGAAGGCAGAGGTGGGAACAAAATCCATATTTCCTGAGTTCACTTTGGGAATTCATCTGAAAGACAGCTCACTCATAAACATGTTTCTTGGGTTGGTTTTGGTTTTTTTTTTTTTTTTTTTTTTTTTTTTGAAAGCAAGCGGGAAGTCTGAGAAGTAAAAAACCAAGATGTATATAGTGGAGGGAGGGAAAATAAGAGGATTAAAGGCAGTGCAGATAGGAAGAAAGTTTGTGTAAGTGCTGGCTATGGCTGTGTTTCAGACCTAGACTTTGAATGAAGGAGTAAACAATCTACTGAAGTTTCTAAGTAAAAGCAAGAAGGAGCCCAAGAAAACTAGCCCAAGAAAGGTTTTGTCAAAAAACAGACTTTGTGTTTACTCATTTTCCCTCCCTGCCACACAACAGCACCCATATCTTCCCACTTGGTTTTCTGTTTGTTCTCCCCCCTGCAGGGGAGCAGGCTGTTTGCCCTCAGCATCATTACTTTCATCCCCCACTTTTGTCTGCATCCCTCTCAGAAGTTCAGTGCAAACACAATTAGATAACGAGCACTGTGCGCTCCCTGCCCTGGGAACCTGCCATTGATTCACGGCTCTTGCACACAATGTGCTGGGGATGGCCGGCCAGGGCTTCTCTGTCAGCTGCCCTGGCACCGGCCTGGTGGAACTTTTGTTGTTTACTGTGGGGATGGGAGGACCTCAGAGCAGCTTTTTGGGATGGCGTCTCGGCAGCAATGGCACCTTCTCTTCCTCTTCCAGCCGTGGTGGGCACCTGCCGAGGCCTCAGTGATGTCCATGCCCTGTGCCTCGGCAGTCTCTGGTGGGAAGAATGGTTTGCAAGGAGGTGCTGGCTCATTTGCAGCTGGAAGCTTTAAACTTTGTCCTGGACATCCTGAAATATCTTCTGTTTTAATACACTGCAGTGCAGCCAGGCTGTGTTCACTGGAGCACAGCTCTCAGCTTCCTATCTGTGTTTCTCAAGCAGTGTGCCCTGGTGCCATTGCCCTCCCAGGTCATCGGTGGCATTTTCCTTTTTTCCTTCACGTCTTTGTAGCTGCAGCCTGTACACTGTGGCCACAGCTGGTGGCTGCATGGTCCCCAGCACCACAGCCACACCTAAAACTCAGATTGTTGTGGTCCTGCAGGTAGTCACCTTGTAGGGATTTCAGTTCCTGACTTCAGGAGCTGGTGAGGTTTGTTGTCAGGGTCACTGGCACTCCCTAATGTGGTTACCAAAAAATCTTGCATGAGGAGAAGCTGTGCCTCTGCTCGGGCATGGAATGCTGCCTGTGCACGTTATGGAGTGGGCTGCATGGGGTGAAAACCTGGAAGACAGCCTTCAGGTGCCTCTTTTGGGCTAAATAGTGTCTCTTGAATTTCACTGAATAGCTGCAAAAAAGGAGCAAGCTTTCAGGAAAGAGTATCAAGTAGCAAGTGAATCCTCTATAAACGAACACAAAAGTCCCCGGAAGGGAAAAATTAGCAATAATTACAGTAAAACATACTTTTTCATCACAGTAATGGTTTGATGTTGAAAGGTAGGGTTGCAGCATCATGTAAAAGTTATTTTTCTGCCGTGTCTTCGTAGTGGTGATTGTTTTGGAGACCTTTGCAATGCTATGCATGTTACTTGCTCAGTTTCTGGAAGCTGGCATTCATTTCCAGATACTTGAGACTCCTGGTGGGATAGGCAGAAGTTGAATTATCTGTCCTGCAGATAATGGCAGCAGATCCCTCTGTTTACAGTGACTGCTTCAGCTCTCTGTATCTTGCCACTCTCTCCTCTGTGTTGCTTTATGAGCATCCCTCTCCTTATCAGAGTGAACACCAGAGCCACAAAGAAGTAGTCCTGATTTTAAAAAGCAGGCTGTGCAGAGGAAGCAGTAAATTTGTTGGGAGTGGCAGGAGAGTAGAGGGGGGAAATCTCCAAAACCTTGGATTACCACAGAAAAGACTTCTGTCTTGATACTAAAAAAAACCTATAAGCTTTTACATCTTGATAAAGAGCTTGTTACGTTTGACTCTAATTTCAGCCTCGGTATGGTTAGTGTGTTAAGGAACAGTCAAAGTGAAAATGAGACAGTTTCCCAGCCTTGAAATGACAGGGACATAAGCTCTGTGTCCTTAGGGAGGGAGGCCAGATCCCTTTGCTGTTGTCTTTGAGTCGGGGTTTTAATGACTACAGGGAGGAAAGAAGTGTTAGTACAGCAGAACAAAAACGATACAGCTAAGAGGAAATTATTTTTATTGCTAATACATGGGTGCTCGTAATGTTTAATTCTTTACAGCTTATGCTTTATTTGCACATTCTTCCTTCCTCACCACTCTGCACACTGTAGCAGCAGGACCATATTTCAAAATTACTGTTCTTAAAGGCTCCTATTCAGTGGTTTTACCATGAATAAAAATATTTGTCAAAGTTGCCCTGGTGCTCAGACTGGGCAGCACACACACACAGAGTGGTTCAGTTGCTGTGTCCTCCCAGGCTCTTGCTTTTTATACCCTCCTTGTCCTCTTTTTAAAGTTCCCTAGAAATATTCTTTTCAGGGTAATGTAGATGTACGTTTAATTAAAATTCAGAAGAGTCTTTCTTGATAAAAATTTACTTTTGTTTTCACTAGCAAAGCCAGATGAGCAGAGAGGAGAAGCGTGGGAGCTTTTGATGCCCCTGAAAACAATATTGTGGCAAGAGTAGTTTTAAGGCAGCCTAAGAATTGTCTGTATGACTGGAGGAGAGGGAGTCTTAAATAAAGCTTTGCAGTATTTTATACTTTTCGGTCGTTATTTATCCTTTTAGATAATTAATGGAGACTTAGTGTTTGTCTGCCATGTGCTGTGTGTCTGGTTTACGGTAAGTGAACTACTGTCAGCTTGCTACAAGGAGCTGCAGAGGGGAGACAACAGCCTGGGCATCTGCATTATTTTCCTTTGCATCAGGTGCTAAAAGTCACTAAACGTACTGTGAGTCACAATATTTTTTCCCAATTTGACTCGCTTGCCCAATCGTATTTTTACTTCAGCCTTTAGGCTTGAAAAAGCATGTGCATAATCAGTTCATTTTGTGTGGTCTAGGCTATAAAAATGCCCCCTCTGTTCTTTCCATATGAAAAACGTGTTTTTAATTTTGGGCAACTTATATAATTTTCTGTGCTTTCTTTTGTATCTCAGATTAAAAACAAATGCTCCCTTCCCCTAACTTTGCATGTTCCAATTATGGAGTTGTGAAAATAAGTCATCCTTCAGCTTTTGTTACTTTAAAACAGCTATCGGTGATGTCAGAGTCAATACTAAAAGCATTAAGAATGCTGGCAGAATGTAATGCAGCTGCAATCCAACATGATGTTGGAAATGGGGTTGAGAGCATAAAGGCTTTCCATATTCCCAGGGCGCACAACTGCTCGCGGCCTTGGCTTTGATCTCTTCAAAGGCTGCTGCCTCCTCCTAGATGGAGAGACTTGGCTGCCACTCGCTCGCATTGAAAAAAGGCAGAGGTCTCTATTCAGGCAGAAATCAATCACTGTGCAGAAACAATTATGTGTAATTCAACCATCATGAAAACAGGGTGAGATTATGGGTTTGTTACCTGAGTGACTGCGTGGAGATGGGGAGCAGCGGACGCGGGAGTCCTGCTGACATGCCACATCTTGATGACAATTATAGACACATGAATGATGTGGCGGGCGGGGGCGGCAAGATGACAAATGCTGGTCACGCTGTCCAGCAGAGCAGAAAATGAGGTTACAATTGGGAGATAATGTTTGCATATGTAACCATATTTCAGCAAGCTGGGCAACTTCAGGGAATAGCAGAGACTGGCGATCGTAAACAAAGTCGGTGTGTGCCATGACTATCGGCTTTCTACGACACAGAAATGTGTGTGTGCAGTGAGAAACCTGGGTGCCACATCTTGAGGAGCTGCTTGTTTAAAACAGCCCAGAGGCGTTTTTGTCCGGGGGTGGGGGGAGGGAAGAATTGCCTGGGAAAAGGTGAAATCCCCAGAGGTTGGCCCTCAGAAGGCAGAGGAAGCACAGAAAAATCCGTCTCCATCCCTCTGTGTCTCGGGACAGGGTGGTATTAACATGGCAATGAGCGATGGCTGTTTACGAGCAGCACCGAGGAGCGCATCTCCATCTCCTGCCGTCCCCTCCCAGCGGGGATTTTCGCCGGCCTCGTGGCAGCGCATCTCTGAGCGAGAGCGTTTTCACATTTGCATGGTAACATTTTGGCTGCAATAGGCTGTCGGTAGTGTGACGTGCTGCTCAAAATATCTTCTGATGTATAATGGCCTCCTTTAATTAGGAACTTTTCTTCCCCTGAGTGGTGAGCAATAGCTGTCCGTCTTTAAAAAGGGAACTGGCATGTGCGGTATCTGCCATGAGAATATTTATTTAAAGTATTATTGCCTATAAAGTCTCAAAATAGTTTTCCTCCCCAAAAGGCAAAATAAAACACAGATGACTGATTATAAAATGATATCCCTGCTCACTTTGGTACACAGGATGAGCTTTACCTTTTATACTGCTCGGGCTTAGACATCAGAGGCGCAAGAAGCTGCTTTGAGTTACAGATCTTCAAACAATAAGTCAAAACAAAAAATCAATCCCTCCAGTCCCTGGGTGCAGTTAGCTAAAGATAAAAGAGAAAAATAAAGTTATGCTAAAGCAGATAGAGGAAAGGAACAGATATGCCAAGGAAACACAGAGGACAAGTGCAGAGTTGAAGTGGGCCTAGTGTGAGCCAACATCAATGAATTTTTATCTTATCAAAAAGTTTTAGGGTTGCCAATTCTTTTCAAACTGGATCCACTCTGCTCCGGGGCTGCCTGAAGCGTTGTCTTCAATAAAAATTGCTTCTCCCTACCCCCCGCATACCTCCCTCTCACTCCTAGATGTAATCACATGCAGGGATTAGGCTGCACCTCACTCAAGGTATGAAACTTCACTGCAGACTTCAACAGTAAATCAAGGACTCTGATAATCCCTTGTTATTACAAATATGAACTGAGATTTCTTTTTAAGTATTTGGTGAAAGATGCATCATCTCAGAAAAACCCCAGTTTCCTTCTGGGGTTGTTTCTCCCCCACCTCCCAATAAATTTAAATTACAAAGGAATTTCTAAAATAGATTTTTAAAAATTTATTGGAGTTCTTTAACCATTTTTCGTAGCTGATACATGAAAATTTTAATGCCAGTTAACTGCCTTTATTGAATCAAGTACGTGGCTTAAGCCTTAACCTATAAAGAAGAAAGCATTGCGCCTCGGTGTTGCGATATGCGACCTAAATCCCTCTGTGTATCTCTTCAGGACTGATATCTCAGGGGTCTAATCAAACCAAAAAAAGCCTTTTTTGAAAAAAGGTCTGTTGGCTTTGACTTTTTTCTGTTTCTGTTGCTTCTTTTGAGGTGTTTATAATAGGGGTGAGCACGTGTCTATGTATTGTTGGGAGGAGCTCGAAGTGTCTCTTGGCATCCCTGGTTCAGGAGAGCTGGTGCTGGTACCTGGCCGTGGGCACATAAGAGACAGACAGGAGATGGTAATGCTTCAAGTAATAGCTGCTCCACTAGCAGAAAACACATCTTTCTAACCAAAAGTGAATAATAGACCTAGGTTGTACATTGCGTTCAAAAATACCTGGCATGAACTAATATTCAACGGATTTCGGGAAGTCTGGTTGATGCACGACTTCAGCTCAGTAGCCGGTGTCTCAGGGCTTGTTTCCCCATCTACAGCGTGGCATAATATCCATTTCAGAGGTGGGGCAACAGAGCAGAAGAGGAAGAATAAAGGGTTCAAGATATGCAGATTAAAGAATGCTAAGGCAAGGGTATTGATGTTAGGTCTTGCTCTTCAGTGGGAATTTGAGGGGGCGATTTCAGACAGCTGCCTGGTAACCTGGGGCTGGATCTTCTCACTTCAGGCTGTTGAACTGCTGCCTTCGCTGCTTTGAGAAAAACAGAGAGCACTCTTTTCTACGTGAACAGTTGCATGAGCTGCTACAGAGGTGTTTATGGGACTGTGAACTGAATGGGAAAAGGGTTAGTGAGTATAGACGTTACTGTGAAATATGGTATGGAATACGTGGCCCATGCTGTGAAAAAAATGGTATCTCTAGTCTCTCATTTCAATGAGGTGGAAGTTACTGTAGGTAACTACTTAGAAGAAATGTTCAGCCAGTTATTGCCTTAAAAAACCCACATAAAAATCTGCAGCTAGATAATTATTCCCATTCATCTCTGGGTAGATTACATCCTAAAGATAATATTTTTTTAATTGCTTTAATAGTTCTCCTTACGGTTGTCTTCTTTGAAGTGAGGAGCAGGATGGCATGATACCTCTCAACAGCAGCAGCTGCACGAGGAGCCAAACTGAAGCTGGAGGCTGCCCAGCTACAGCTCGGTGTTGCGGACCTGCTTTTGTCCTTTACCAGTTTTGATTTCCTTCAGTCCAGCTGTACGTGAGGCCTTGTCATCAGTAATTGTCAGCCTCTCAAAAGAAACATTTTATGTTTTTTGGAGGCAAAAATGGGCTTGGTACTCACAATGCTTGGTATTGAATATAATGCCTGCTGACTGGTGTAGTTTTGCAAAAGACAGTGGGAAGACCAGCAGTCCTTAGGATGGCTGATACAGAGCAGACATCTGCAAAATAATAATCCTGCCCAGAGGAGGGGGATGTGCGAGGCCTGTGGTGCATTGTGATCTTCTGTGTCCTTCCTGAAGGATGCTATGCACAAGCTGCAAAGTGTGTTGGTTTGAGTCAGGATGAGTTAGGAGACTTACAGGGTTAAACAGCCCACTCAGAAATGGAAAGTGCCTTAGCTTGAACTTATGGAATATATTTTGCTTTTTTGTGTGTTTATTTGAAGCATTTTTTGAATGGAAACAAAGGTTGGAGCAGAGGTGAGTGGGAACTACAGTGCTCTGCCTGGCCCCTCTGTCCCTCCTGCCCTAGGAAAGCAAGCTCATACCTAGTTGCTTTGGGAAGCATCAGCCATCTCCCTTTCCCATTTCAAATATTTTGATTAAAGTATTGAAGACAAATGTGTTGATTGGGCCTGGTTCCTCTCAGTGTGAGGCTTTTCTTCCTTTGTCTTTTTTGATCTGGCCTAGCTGAGCATCGCAGCAATAGCAGCTAATTGACTTAGCCTGTGTCAACTCACTGCAGTACAGAGACTCGGTTGTTTCAGCTCTCCCAGTACAGCAAGCAGGGAATAAAACCAGCAGTGAAATGCTGTGTCAGGCTAGGATGGAGCCCGGGCTAAATGCAGAGCAAGGCCATGGCGTGGAGGTGTGTGCTGAGGAGCCTCCAGGGAGCCCCTGGGAAACCTGTGGGATGGCGGGGCAGGCACAGTTTCTCAAAGCTGGACTACTTGGTCTCCAAAGTAAACACTAATTTGCGGTCTCCTAGTAGGGAGGGAGCAGTCCAATAACGCTGGGATAACTTTCTTGCCAGCAATGCTTGTTGTTCAGGGCAGCATTTAACTTCATCTAATTGGGACACTCAGGTTTCAACAGTCGGCCTGCAAAACTGGCAGACAACCGGAGGGTGCCAGATGATTTGCGAGATGCCCATGATGAGAGACTCCTTGCTGGGTCCGTCCATGGGTGACACAGGCCCTGGCAGCTGCTCATTGGCATGAGCAGGTTCTTCTGGTAGAGAGGGGGACAGGGCCTTCCTTCGATGGGAGCAGGAGCATCAGTGGGTGCGTGGAGAAGGGTTCAGAAACGTGAAGTTGGTTGTGGCTGAGGGAGCGAGGAGTGACCACCCTGACCTCCTGTTGGACATGCTTCTGCCCCGGGATGTCTCTGGCAGCAAGGAGTCCTCCATGGACACCAGCTTGAAGGTCTGCCCTGTTAAGTTCTGTCCCAGTGGAGCTGAGCCTTAAATAACAGGCAGATGTTTGCAGAGCGTGCATTATGGAAATCAGACCAGTCATAACTTGACTGCTCTAAAATAATGCGCGTCTCTTCTGAAGAGTGGCGGCTCAGTTTTTTTTGGCTCGAGGCAGAGACAAATTTGTGTGCGCAAGGCAGTGGCCTGTGTGGGGCGGCCGGGGGCCAAGCTGGGCCATTCCCATCCCTCAGGGCACTCGGGCTGTCCCAGGGCGGCACCGACCTGGCAGCACATCCCCTGCTCCTGTGGGAGGGTTTCACTCCTTGCAGCTCCTCCTGGCTATTCCCAGCCCCTGCCCCGAGAGAGCTGGGGGCGCCGTGGCAATTAGGAGGTTGCTGAGGTAATTAGGAGGTTGTTGGTGTGGCCCCGCAGCTGCTGATTTGCATGTCTGCCTACATCGGGCAACTTCCATGTTTCTCCACATTCCTCCCCAGAGCTGCCAGCACGTGGCCGTCTCTCAGGAGCTCCTTCCCACGCCCTGGCAGGTGCTATCCAGCATGTGACACAAGTCCTGTCCCCGGTGCCCTGAGCTGGTGGGTTCAGCTTGGTGGGGTGGCTCAGCAGCACACAGCTGGTTGGAAACCTGTGGCTGCCTTTCATGGTTCCTCCTCCTGGGAAGCAGTTGTGGGCAGTGCTGCTTTGTCATCAGCACTTGCACAGGGTCACCTGCAGGAGTAATTCAATGTTAAAACTAAGCCTTAGTCTTGTTGGAAACCTAGTTTATTTCTTACATTTCCTGTCTTTTCAACCCTTGGGCTGTTCACATTGCCCTTGAGCAGGTGTTGGTGGGGAGCGAGGAAGGCTGTCTCCTGCTCTCCCTTGGCAGCCTCATCAGCTGGGCCTGGAAAAGTATTGAATTAGCTTTATTATGCCACTGATTTGAAGTCATTACTGGTGTAAGCCGATGCAGTTCCATTATTGTTGATGGGATTGGGACTCTTCATGTCACAGGTGAATTGGACTCGATTAACCAAAGCCGTGGTCTTAATTAGAAGCTTGGCTTTCACTGGCTCCTCCCGGGCCCCGGAGGTGGGGTGCCCCCTTCCATGTCGTGCCACCCCACAGGGCTCAGCGAGAGTCAAGGGGAGAAGGTGCCACTTTTTCTCATGCAGCATCTGCATGGACCGTGTGGCATCCTCTCCTCGTGCTGCACATCCCCTTGGCTTTGCTCTAGGGGAGAGGAAACCCAGCACGAAATGTGGAAAGTGCAAACCTGCCCCTTTGGGCTTGCCAGGGCAGACACCGGTGCCTGTGTCGCGTCAGCTCTGGATCTGCCCCCATAGCCTCAGTAGTCTAGCCAGGGGATGAGTGTTTTGCTCTTTACTTGAGAGATAGTTAGTCAAGGGTTTTGACAGATACTTGGCTTGACAGGCAAAGTGGGAGGTTTCATGTTTTCACTATCTGACAAGTTTTCAGTGGTCATGCCTGGCTCTCCTGGCACCTGGATGAAGCAACATATCTGTAAGTGCTTTATGAAAAACCTGATGCTCATTATTGCACTTAGACAGATAGAAAAACCTGGGCACAGGGAAGGAAACATCCATTTGTGGGACTGGCCAGCAGCACAGCTCCCAGGGAGGTCCAGGGTCCTGCCTCCCACTTGGCCTCTGTGGAACAGGGACCTCTACCCAGCGAGCTTGCAAATGCTTTCCTGCAGCCTGTCTTCACCTTTCCATAGGAGAAGGCGGCTCTCCCGAGGCATGCTCATGCTAGGGTGCCAGCACGTGCCACTGCAGCAGGGCTGGAATGCAGGACCATCCCAGGGGCATGCCTGGCTGCCTTCCCTCTGCTGCTGGAGGGGGCGACAGCCTTTTTTTGAAAGCGTGCACCCTCCTGCTAAATATAGCATCAGTGCAGACTCTATTTTTGGTGTGCATTTTAAGTGCACTTTTCAGCAGAAGCCCTGCAGGATTTCAGCAACAGACCCCACAGCTGGGTGTCCTGGGGGGTTCTGTCCTTTCCCAGTGAGGAAGGATGTGCTGGGGATGGAGAGCTCATGTGGTGCACATGCATGGCCCCGTGTGCCACATGCTCACTGTCCGACTGCTGCAGAACAGGCGGTGTAGCGGCTGATTGCTGCCTCCTGCTCAGGAAGAGCTCCTTCCTCTACCTGGCTGCTGGGTTGTTTTGTCCTTTCTCTTCCCTCCCAAAGCTGGTGGGAGCATGGTAGCTACTTGGAAACCTCTCCTCCAAGCTCAGGTGTGGTTGTGGTTGGCCAGCTTGCTCTGGAGTTAAAAGGGACTGAGCCATAAGTGTGGATGAATATTGGTTTAACCTGCAGCCTCATGTAAATCCCTTTCAGACCAGTCTCCTCATTCAAGTTAGGATTTGGTACCATTGCTGTTGCACCCTGTTCTGTGTCTAGCTGTGGCACTCCCTCTAGATGGCGAAGAGGGCGTGAAAGGAGGAAGGCCTGGGCAGTAGGAGAAAGCTCAGCTCGCTGTGGTTCAGGCTTGTTGTGAACTGTGTTGCTCTAAGTGCTCACTCATCTGGCTGTATTGCAGGTGGCAGCTTTTCTTGGGCCAAGCAGGAGTTTGAACCCACCAGCAGCCTTGGGGGCTACCCCTCTCTGCTCCACAGCTGTTAGGGAAAGGCTGCCTTTTCTGGTAGCCATCCAGAAGGATTCAGGGGTTCCCTAACAAGTGTCTGGAAGATACGAGAGAGGAGACCCATGCTTAGCACCTCTGAGTTTGTGATCTGCAGAGTGTGCTTGTAGCTGCACATGCTGTCAGCACTGTCCTGCATGTGGCCTATGCCCGGGGGAGGCAGGGGAGAGAAAGGTGCTGCTATTTTTGTTACAGTGGTGGTTTATGATGGTTGTTTCGTTGCCTAGATAGCTTACAGTGGGTGGCATTCACATCAGACGCTACCCCACACCTGAAAAACAGAAAACAAACAAAAGCTGAGATAAGCGGCCCTTTAAGGAAGATCAAAAACTTGCCTGCGTGTTTCTTCTTCTTGGGGAAACCTACAGTACTACTGACAGATCAAATGCAGGTTTAGGTGTGTATTCATGGGTCCTGGTGGGCCCCACTGTTCCCCTCTAAAAATAGCAAATGAGTGGTATTACTGAGAGGATATGATAAGTTTGGTATGAATCATCCCATCAACACAGGAAAAAGGTATTCTCTGAAAAGATTATTTCTGACCCAACGTAGATGGGCAGACATCGCGTCAGAAGTTGCTGGGACGGTGCAGTGCATAGTGGGGGACAGTAAAATGGCTGTGTTTCAGGCTGTGATCACATGAAACACACTTCTGGTTACTTTATCTCCCTAATGAACTTGCGGTGGTGCACATGGTACTTTCTGAGCCTGTTTTATTCTCCTTTCAGCTTGGCTGTGCTGGAGCAGCCCTTGCTGGTGCTCAGCATAGCATGCACCTCTGTGTATTTCCAGCCCTGTTACCTCAGACGGGTTGAACCCCGATGGCCGAATGAAAAGCGTAGCATTGCCGAGCAGTGCTCTCCTGCTGAAGGTTTATGTGCATCTTCATTTCACTTGCATAACTTGCATATGTAGGGGCTACTCTCTGCTGCTATTGCTATGCAAGAAGTCAGCCTCTAAACTTAGCTCTGAGCCAAGACATCTTCCCCCAAAGATGCACAGCACTCCTTTTCACCGTCACTGCTGACAGGAGGGGGTTATATAATTCAAAATTCCTCTTTCAGTGCTCTTCAGTGCCTGTGCTTGAGTTTTGCCCTTCTCATTGCATGCGTGGTGACCCTTCTGCTGCAGCAGGGTGAGCGGTGCCAGGCTGTGCCGGTGTCGGCAGCAGGGCCGGCGGGTGCCTGGCATGCACGGCTGCGGGAGCTGCCACTGCTGTTTCAGAGGGCACCGAGCTGACTCTTCTCCGATCTAAGCAAAATCCTGTGCCAGCTGGGTAATGGGGAGAGATTAATGACTGCCTTGGAAGCCAGTTTTCCAGCCTACTGGCCGGAGGGCAAGCATCATGATAGTTGTAGCAGCTGGTTTGGAGAGGAGGGAAATGAGGGGAAGATAAAATTGCACACCCAGAATGCCAGGGTAGCCTGTGTCCATGCTTTGATGTCTTCTCCCTCCACACCCTCCTGTGGGTTAAAAATGAAACTAGACTGCATTTATAATGGGTGTGTGAATATCTGTATTTAGCTGCTGCAAGCAAGCTCCGGGACTGAATCCTTGTACGTGGAGAGATACAGTTTGGCCTAATTTTTTTATTTTCTGTGCTCTCATTGTGGGGACACACAGACACATGTCATCTCATCAGTTCAGACATCACAGCCTAACAAATTCTGACATACATGTATGTGCTGGGTTATGAAAAGGGATAAAGGGAGATTAAACACCCTTTAATTCCTCCTTAATGGTCCCAAAGAGTCTAAGTCATGGTTAGGACTGTGGAAAGATGGCCCATTCGGGTCTGCAGTGAGGACACAGGCACACAGGTTTATTTCCAGTGAAATAAACAAATGTAGCTGCCTCTAAACCTCTGAAATTGATTTGCACATCCGGAGAAGCAGGGCTGAACATCCTCCCCGTGGTGGCCATTGCAGAGGGCGGGAGCCATCCTTGCACCCTCAGGAAGGCCAGGACAAAAAATGGGGTTCCTCCTGAGTGGCAAATGGAGTTTGCACATGGAGGCAGGTAGCTCAGAGGAATTGTTTCCCTCCTGTTACTGTGCAACACTTCTGCATCCACTTCTGCATGGCGTGCTTTAATCAGCAGCCCTCCCCTCTTGGCCCCCAGGCCTTGAAATTCCACAAAACCCAATTAAGAGAGATGAGAGAGCTCTAGCATGTATACATATGAAATTTCAGAAGGCTGAAAAAGAGACTCTTAATACCATAAAGCCTGCCCTAAAGTAAAATTTGCATCTGAAATCTACATAGTTAACCCCGCGAGGAAGACAGCGTAGCTGAGTACAACTTTTTTCCCCCCCAGAGGGGTAACTTATCCAGGTCTGCTCGGTTTGGCATCAGCCTGCTTGCAGCTGAGGAGTGCTGCAGAGCAAGCCTAGTGCCTCATATACAGCCTGCAGAGAGCATCAAGGAATTGTAGCTCCAACTTCAGAGACTGTACTGCAGTGTCCCAAACAGAACAGAAAAAAAACCAACCCCAGCCGGAGAAGATCACGCAAACTTCTCTAGGTTGGTAGCCAAAAGCGGGCTGGGTGGATGAGGTGCTTGTGTAGACTCATTAAAGGAAGTATTCAAGACTGATCTAATTATCGCTTACAGATTCGGCTCATTCAGCCCAGGGTTTCAGGTGTTTCATGCTTTACTGACCTGGTACTACACTGGCTTGTTTAAATAGCCCATCATGAACTGTCCTGAGAAAGACACCCACCTTTAAAAGAATCACAAACAAACAAAAAACCCTCGCCAAATCCACTCCTTTCTGTACGGCTTGAGTGTTCAGAGGGGAACTGGGGATAAAGCTTTATTCCCCTTCCGTGCTTTTATCTATCTCTTTTGCTATCTTGTTTGTATAAGATACAAAATTTCTCCTCCTATTATCCTACTTACAGCTTAATCACATACTAATTGGGGACCTTACTTCTGTTGCTCTGCTCTTTTTTGAGTCTCTGTATCCTCCCTAGGAACAGTGCACAAGCACCCTCTTCAATTAAGAGAAATTAAACAAGAGCTAAAAACTCTCATCTGAAGGCTTTCCGTGATTCCCTTAGTTGACAGCCATGGGTTTGGCTGTAAAGTGGCTGAAATCTGGGGAGGATGGTGCTGGGGACTGGGCAGCGTGCTGGGAACACAGGTAAGTATTTCCCTGCAAAAACACGAGGCCTCAAAGCTGCTTTTTTTATTACCTCCGGATTCTGCAAAGGGCTGGTTATCTCACGCTGCGAGCCAGCATGATCAAAGCCCCGGGAAAGGTCAGGCATTCCTCCAGGAGTGACACTCAGCTGCTGGCAGTGCTCCTCCAGCCCACAGCTCCCACAGCCCGGCTGCGGCACCGCACTGAAATCCTTTATCTTGTTAACGGGTGAACCTACAGATTAGCCAGCCTGGCCTTAGCTTGATGTCGAGAGCATGTAACACCTGGCCTGGCCCTTCTGAAGAGGAAAGGTGGTTGTTTTTAAAAAAATAATATTGTGGGGGAGGCAGCATTTCCTTCCTCTGACTTAGAGCAAGAGAGTTAATGCTGATAAAAGCTGTGCTCTGTCTCTGTGCTACACCGAGGGGCTGCTCTCCTCATGCTCTCAGCTCCTAGTTCTGTGCAATTGATAAAAATGGTGAGTGCCAAAATCCTGGGCGTATGAGGAATCATCTACAGTGTCTTCCAGCAAGGGGATATTGTTTTGTCATTGTTTTGATAGATTCAATTACTCACTTTGAGCTGGTTGTCCCCCACAAGCAGCCTGTGTGTGGACAGGGAGGTTTGGGAGGGTGAGTGGAAGGAAGAAGTGTTTGAGATGAACAGATCCTGTCTTTCTCTGTTGCCGCACGTGAGCTGCCATATTTTTGCATCTGTGCTAGTTCGGTGGCATGGGGGAGTGCATCCCTCGAGTAGGGATGACGAGGATCCACCCTGTGGCTCACGGTCCTCTCTCTGGCTGTCTGGAGACTGACTGTCCTTAGCCTGGCTGGTTGGAATAGGGTATTTGCCATCCTTGTCTTCAGGCATGGGTGCTGAAACTCTGAGAAAGGCAAGGGAAATTCTGCCTGTTTCGTGGTGTGAATAGTGTCTTGGCTGTAAGATGGTGGAATTATGTTAACTGCCTGAAATTTGGGCTAATTTTCAGTTTCCAATGAGGTTAAAGTATCCTTATCCTAGGTGTAGGATAGAAGTAAGAGGGACCATGCTTTCTGTCCACCAGAAAGGGTACTTCCTGCCATAAAGAGGAAAATAAGTATCTTTTTTTAGAGCAGAGCACCTGATTCCTTGATTAAAAGACAGAAATGAATGTCCCTTAATCTGTCTCCCAGCCTGTTTCTTGAAAAGAGGGGCAGTAAAAATTCACCTCATCTGCAAATAAACGTGGCAAACTGTGTGGCTGGCTGTGGACATGCGGCCTCTCGAGCAAACTCAAAATGTCTGTGTGCAGCATCCATGGGGCCTGCAGCAGGAGTGCCTGTGTCTCCTGCCCGACTGCCAGATGATCCTCAGATCATCCAGCTAAAAAGTCTGCTGCCTCTGCAGGGGAGGGGTGAGGGTCTGGTCCTTGCCTCTGAAATGCTGGCAGTGGGGAAGGAGTCTGCCAGTTCTGGTAGGAGCAGGGGAAAGAGAGGGAGAGAGAGAAGGAGCAGGGAAAAAAAAACAAACAAAAAATTGTCTCCGGTAGGTGGTTGCCAACCTTGCCCACGTTGCTGGCTGGGGGTGGCAGCAGGAGGGGTTGCTGGGTGGGAGGGTCACCAGCAGAGTTTGCCCAGCCCCAGTGCCAGGCCAGGCTGGACACTGCAGCAGTTCCAAGGTTTGCAGCCCCTCAGCAGCGGATGTGGAATGGGCAGGTCTCACGTAGATCCCTTGTGTATCCACACCAAAAAAGAAAAGGATTAGTGTTGCATTGGGGCATCTCTGACACTCTTGACCATTTGCCCTGTCAGCAGTGGAGGGCAATGAGGGGCTGAGTGCTTCCCCAAGCCCTCCTGGCACGAGCTATTTTTTTGCCTGATAAATTGTCTAGTGGTGTTTTGCAGAGCCTAACGCACTGTGTTTCTCCCAAGCACCGCCTTTATTGCAATGAAAAGTACCGAGGAGGGATGTAGTTACGATAAGAAATTGTCCATCCTGGCCTCTGCCATGCTTTGAGGGGGGAGTTAATTGCACAGGGGAAGACTAATTGAATGAAAAATCGAACTGTTGGTAATGACAGGGTGATGGTAAACTTTGGAAGTGCCTCTTCAATGCAGTCGAACATAACTGTCATATAATGTTGTTTGAATTTAGTAGGATTGAAATATGATTGCAGGGTGACCCGTTGCTGCTAGTGGGGCTCTATGTGCAGCTCTAAGCCCATCTGGAAGGGTGATTTACTGGAAGCTTGGGCAATCTGGCAATTTAGGCTCTTTTTTACGATGTTTAGACTTCTACCCATGTTATAAAGCACAGCCCAGGGCTTTTATGAGGATGTAGGTGCCTGCTGCACTAAACTTAGCTTGTGGGCTGGGTGTGTTATTTTGCTTTTAAGAGTGATTTTTAAATTTTAAAGGGCAGTTCTTGAATTTAAAAAAAAAAAAAAAAATCAAGTCTAGCAGCAGGCTGAAATATCCTGTGCAGGATTTAAAAGGCATCACGTGTCCTGTGCATACCAGCAACATTTTTTTAAAGCCCTGTGGCCGAGTGGGTGAAGGAGCTTAGATGTAACAGACGAAATTGAGTGGGGTGGGAAGAGGGAGTAGGTAAGCCCCGTGTTTCTTCCTGTCTCCCCCATCTCATGGGCTGCCCCCCCAGCCACTGGAGCATCTTCAGGTCAGTGCTCAGGACAGCCATGCACCTGCATGGGTAAGGCCTGAAAGCTGAAGGAAATGCCTGGTTTTGGGGAGCCTGAGGGTGCTGTGCAGTTAAAGGAGCTAAGTGGGGCTGGGGGGCCCAGGAAGCTTCCCAGGGGTGAGTACAGGGTGATGGAGCAGAGACAAGGATCGTGAAGAACAGGGCTGGTGAAGAGTTGGAGAAGAGCCAATGCCACCAACACAGGGAAAGATGCATTTTCTTAGAATCATGGAATATCCTCAGTTGGAAGGGACCCACAAGAACCATCGAGTTCAACTCCTGGCCCTGCATAGGACACCCCAAGACTCACACCATGGGCCCCAGTTTGTGTCCAAACGCTTCTTAAACTCTGTCAGGCTCAGTGCAGTGACCACTTCCCTGGGGAACCTGTTCCAGTGCCCGACCACCGTCTGGGTGAAGAACCTTTTCCTGACATCCAACCTAGACGTCCCCTGACACAGTTTCATTTTGGGTCCTGAGGACTCCCTAAGTCACAAGTTTCAGTGGGGATAGGCAGCTCTTGGAGGCTGATCTAACTCCAAAGCTGGTGTAGGGGCATCCCTTCAGGGCTCCTTTGTTGGCTTGCCTTTGCGTCTGGAGCCAGGGTTTGCCAAGAGGTTGCTGTATGCACTTTTTGGGGAGCAAAAAAAAAATGTTTCCTAAGCTGCCCTGGGAGACACACTGCAGGCACAATAGTGGGGTGCTCTATCTTATCTGGATATCCTTTTTCCACTCCTCCTGCAAACAGGCAGCTTGCACAGGTCCATTATAATTACAGTCCTCCTGTGACCTGAGTCATCTCCCACTCTCAGCCCATGGCTGGGAGGTGTCAATCTGGTTTTTTGTGTCTTCTAAGATGCCTTTTGGCAAACAAGAGTAAAAATAATGAGCATTTAGATTTTGTGTCGGTAGCTTAGCATCCAGCAGTGCTATGGTAGGTTTATTGCTCCTCCTTATTCCAAGAGTCCAAATGAAACATTCAGCCTCAATGGTTTGGGCCAAGAACCAGTGTTTCCAGCCCTGCTGCTTTGAGCCCATGCCTTGTTCGGGTCATTCTTTGCTTGTCCTTAGCTGTGTGCTGTGATTTTTGTATTTTTAGCTACATAAAAATGTAATTTTAGGGCGTGTTTTTGTGTCTCATTGATGTGACAAACCCTCGTGGGAATGATCTATAAAATTAAGTTAGTGGCTTTTCAACACTTTTGTTTGTACTGAAATTGTCTTGCACAATGTGGTAGAGAAATAATTCCTGTTGTGACCTTCTACTGATGGTTCAAATAACCTGTCTAAGAGACATCGTGTTTCTGGAGGGCCCTATTGCTTTAATTTCTGTTAAAATTGGTTTTGTCTTCTGTGGAACAGTGCTGCTGAAATTAAGTACTTGCAAATGCGTTTTACCTCCAGATAAACGTTGCAGTTTGCATTTTCAATCCCAGTGAAGCTTTAGCAGACTGCTGCTTTTGGCCTAATCATTTGTACATTTTTAGGGATTTTTAACTTTTTTTTTTATTTTTTTAGTTTAAAAATGAATATTTTATTTTAAGCCTTTGGACCATCTTGCCCACATCCAATGATGGATGTCTAATGAGATGACTTTTTGCCTTCACTAAATGGTTATATTGTTTGCACTGATGTATGCTAAGACTTGATGCATTAAATCTTTGGTCATTAGCCGATGCCATTAGCAGAAAAGTCCAAATCACTTAGAGCTGGGACTTAAGACTTTTCATTAAAACCTGAATTTGCATGTTATTGGATAAATCTGTTAATACGGTTTAGCCGGACTCAAGGAAGTTACTTGAAAACTTTTTACAGCGCGTACGCAGGGTCAGTGATGCCTGAGAGCCTCAAATTTGGAGAAGATGCCCCCTCTGAGGGCATATGCTGAGCAACCCTTGCATCCATCCCACCCAGCCCTGCCTGCCCCCTCCACCCTTAATGCCATGCGTTCAGCCCCAGCTGTCAGCACTGCACTTCATACTGGGCTCAGGTCTTCTCCACTGCTGCCAGGAAACCCCCCTGAAGGAGCTAAAATCCCAGCAGCAGGGTGTCCTCACCTCATGGCAAATCGGGGCAGCCCTTCCTGCCACTTTGGAGCCAGAGGGGGTTTGGCCTCGGCGCTGGTTTCCCTGCAGGAGTCTTCAAGCAGCATCAGTGCAGTGGGGAACAGGGCTTACCAGGAGCAAAGGCCAGCTGAGAGGAGTCATCGATGTCATCAAATTCATCACTCCTCCATCATCACATCCATTGCTATATTTTTTTCTTTTCGTCCCCTGTTTTTTTAGAGGGCGGATGAGGCAAGAGCACTTCCTAAAACATTAGTCATGTTGGGTAGCTTGACCAGCCCAGCGTGATCTCTGCTTTGCTAGAAGTAAGGAGTTGCTGCCTGGTCAACCTCTAAGTTGCAAACTTAGCCGTGGTGAACAGAGGTTTTGAACACGTAAAGGTGTGCCAGGTGCTTGGGCAGGTGTTGAGCCCTTGTCCTTACCTTCTATATGACAGAGGTAAAATGTTTTCCCAATACATGTCATGCTCTTGCATTTTCGTAATCCAGAACATCTCTATTCAGTGCATCTTGAAAACTGCAGCTCAGAGAGAAGTTGACCCAATTCTCAGTTTTCTGGGCCTCTGATAGTCTTTGTTATGACATATGGTGTTGAATAGGCTGTAACATAGACTTAATATAAATACATTTTAGAGAGGTCCTATTTCAAGCACTTTTGATCCACTGTGTGTGCGGTGCCGAAAGGCATCTTCCTGTCACCAGGGTGCAGGATGAATTTTTTTCTTGGTTCCCCCCTGGAGCCTGGGTCTGTATCCTGTGGGACTTGAGGAGGCCAATGAGGAAAAGTCATCCCATCCTGTGACGCATGTTGTCTGCCAGAACAGAAATGCTGGGCTTCAGAGGTTGTTGTCGTCGGACAGCCCGCTTTCACACAACATTTGTGTGCTTATGTGGTAGATGGTGTTTTGCTTGCCTGGGCCATTTCCAAGGTTTGAATATTGGACTGAAGCACATCCCCCTGCCTGTGAGAGAAGCACATGAGCTTGTGGGTCTGAGCACACCGGAGAAAATGCCAAAGATGTTGTGAGCAGGGATCTTGATAACCTCAAGGCAAGCAAAACAAGCTCGTGTCTTTGTCTTAACTCAGCAGACAGCTCTGGTGACAGAAGCCAGAACAGCTTTGTCCCTAAGGAAGGGCTGAAGATGGCACAAGAGGTGACACTGGGATGGACTCCAGCCCCTTTCCTCCCACCCAGAACCCCTGGGGCTCCCTGTCACATAAGACTGTTTCCCTCTGGCAAGTGGCTGGGCTCTGGGCACTGGCTCCTCTGATGTCCTGTGGGCTTCCTCTGGTGGCTTAGGACAATTGTCCTTATTGTCCAAGCTATCAATAAGCCAGAACTCTGCAACTCAGAGGCTGAAGCTTGGGCTTGTTAAAACATTGCTGGGCTTCTGTTCTCTTTAGCCAATAACGAACCAAAAGTGTTCTGGACAGGTCAGGAAACAATGAGGGGAAACACCTTTCCAGCTGATGGGGGTAGTTGACTAGGATGCACTAGGCAAAAGAAGGGATGCTGCGCAGGGTAAAGGCCCATGGGGTGTGTCACCATCCAGAGTATTTGTAGTGGCAGCAGAACCATTTACCAGGTTTTTGGGAATGCTAAGAGACTCCTGGGGTTGAGGGTGTGATTTAATGACGCAGGTTCCCGCTTGTTGGGTGTGGGGCTCATCTTTACACCAGGAAAAAGATTAGCAGTTCAGGATGGCCAAAGTGAAAGGACCATCTTGCAGAAACCAGAGCTTAAAACAAGCATTGGCTGTCAAATTGTGGAGTGTTTGCTGGCAGTTAACCTCCATCCAAGAGAACCCATTGCTGAGTTTAGAGAGTGAAATAAGATATTGCAAAATACTGTAAGAGGGAAAGTTTCTTCTGTGAGCATGCAGCTTTCCTGCCAGTTTAATGTCCTATCAGTCATATTTCTAAAACCGATGGGCTGTATAAAATAGGTGTAATCTCTGTATACGTGAACTTGCAGTACAGAAATTGAAGTGGGTTTGTCCTCCCCTGATTGGTGCCTTACAAGACCTGCCTGGCTCCCCACATGGTTCACCAGCACTCCAGGTCTCCCGACAGCCTTCCTGAGCAGGCAAGAACAAACAAATTAAGAAGTCACGGGAGAGAAGAAAATGGAGATAGCAGGGGATTTCTAATCAAGCTATTTTAATACTGGGTGTGCTTTAATCGCTTACTTAATGGCAGTGCTTAATGAACACTTGAAATAAAGCATGTTTCTGTCAGAGATTCAACACCCGTGTTTTTAAAGCTGTCTTGAGGGAGCTCAAATGCTTATTACAACTTTTCAGCAAAAAAAAAAATCACAGTTGTGCTATATTAATTTCCAAGATTGAAGGGGAGGGAGGGGTGAAAAAGTTGGAAAAAGACAAGAATGTAGACAAGCCAATAGCGGTGGTTTCTCACTAACGTTGCAATTAACCTGAATTTAGTGACTGATTGTAATCCATCTAGATAGATACTTATTCTAGGCTTTGTCAAATCATATTTACACTTTCCTTTGCAATGCTCCCCTGGCTGTTGCACTGAATTTTTTATTGCACACCAACCCTTGGGGCTTCAGGCAGAGCAGTTTTCTCCAATTCCTCTTGCCTGTCCTTGTACGCTGCCTTGTGCACGTCCAGCTGTGACACCCCCTTTGCTTCAGGTGCTGATCTTTGTGCCTGTGGACTGTGGCACGGACTGTGGCACGGTACTGTTGGCCATGAAGCTGCCTTTCCTGTGCATTGCAGACACAGGCACTTGCTGCTGGGCTTCCCAAAAAGGAAAGTGGTCTGAGCAGCTGGAAAAAGGTCACAAACTTTTCCTGCTTCCAAATAACCACGGGAAGATCTAGCAAGCATCCTGGGTGCCTCCTTCACCTGCTGATGTACTGGCTGCTTCTTCTCTCCAACTTCTGAGGGCTCCTGGCATGCTCCCTCTGGTTTCATGATGCAATGTGTCCTGGGGAGATGGGGAAACTTTCAATGAGTGACTTAAAGTAACTTTCTTGTTCTGCCCTTTCCTGACTCCCAGCACAAAGTGCAACTTAGTTCCATGGTGAAGAGTTGAATACAGTACGTGAGGAAAAGCAGCACCAGGATGATTTTTTTTTTACCTCATAAAGCCATCAGTTTGCCCCCTGAAATGTGCAGTTTTGATTTTAGTTTTGTTCTGAGTAAGTCTTAGCAGTTGTAAAGCTGTGAAGTTTCACATCAGCATCGATGCAGCATTTCACTTCACCTCTTCAAAACGGCGAGTCCCTGGGCTGTCCCCCCTGCTGTTTGCAAGCACAAAAGGTCAGTGAGATAAATGGCCTCCCACTGCCCAGTTGTGAAGTGGGGTTAAAAGACTGCACCATTTTTATTTGTCTTTCATAAATCACAGTATTCCTAAGCCCCTGTTTCCTGTGAGCAGTGTGTTCCTGTGGGTGTGCTTTCCTATCCCTGCTCCTTTTAGCTTCAGGTGAGGCTAAAAGTAATGATACAAGCCACCCCCCATTGTACCCACTCTGGCATTTTCCCAACTGCACTGTCCAAGGATTGGAGAAGATTTCGAAAATTAAGCATAAAATTATCTCTGCTGTCAAGAGCCTAGAAAGAAGCTGGACATAAAACTCTTTCCTCTAAAAAATGGTTTGGGGATGGGGGAGTAACCTGAGCTCTCTATATATTGACCTTGCTGCATCTTTGCAAAGTTGACTGTGAAAAGGGATTGTACAATAGCTCCCAGGGACATGGCAAACAGAAATTGCAATTACTGCTGGTGCTGATGACCTTGTTTCCACTACTGGTGACTAGTTTTGGCCAAAACACCTTACTGCTACCTCCTCCTTTTCCACCACTGGTACTCCTTTGCTAAAGCCTGTCCATGATGAACCCAGACGTAGGCCTGGTTTTGACATTGCTCCAAAATTACATTCTTCTTGATCTTGCATTTTTATTGCAACAGCTGGTCAGCAAAGGCATAAATACAGAGTTAGTTTAGCCATTAAAATGCTGTTGGTATTTTGAGAGGACAGCTGAAACTGCTGTCTTCTGGGTTTGCTAAAACCTTCAGCCTAAGGATGATTTCAGGGCTCCAGAAATGAGAATAGGCTAAAAAAGGGAAGAATTTTCTTGTCTCTTCGTATCAAGGTGGCCTCAAATTCTCCCACAATAACAGGACAATATGGTCCTTTTACTTTGAGGTACTGCTGTAGCAGTAGTGGAAAAGTTTGGAGATGTTTTGGTGGGGTTTTTTTGAGGAGCTATCTGTTGTGTTTTGCCCCTAAATTTAATACTTTCTGTCAAAAAGTTGAAGCTGTTTCTTCAAATGACCCCCCTCTTTAAGGAATGAAAGGGAATGCATGCATTTATTCATCCTTAAGTTGTTTTTTTTTTTTAGTTGACTTATTTTAGTCTTAATTGAGAAGACCATCTGCTAGTATCTGTAACCAATGCATAACTTGCTGACAGGAGAGGAAGAGTGGACAGGCTGGGGCCTTTTTTTTTGGCTTTTTAGAAGCGACTTTGTGTTTAAAGAAAAGAGGAAAAACAAAACAAAAACCAACCCAGCACCTCTTTGGGTGTTGACGACAGACACTCGGGTCTCGTGTGCAGAGGCTTGCTTGCCTCATGGCTCTCAGCAAAGCTCCCTGCCTGCCTGCGACCTCCTTTGTAGATGCATCTCCTTTGAAGGGTCATTAATTTAATATCTTTCTCTGTGCAGCAGCTGGAACAAATGGTGGCCCCAGCTCCAGCAGGAGCTCCCAGCTGCCTGCCTCGCCCAGCGCTGACCTACAGGCATTTTTGCCGTGGCTGTCTCAGGCTTTTTATAGTTTTTGCACACTTGTTGCATATAGGATACCTTACAGGTGTGGGCCTTCACTGAAGCATTGGCTGGCTGTTTGGGGAGGGCTTGAGGTTTGTTTTTTTCTGGACTCTTGCTTTTCTTTGGAAGCATTTCAAAAATGAGGGAAAACTCACTGGATTCGGACTGAATATGGGCTGCAGCATTTCACCACCAACTCACCAGAGATTAATCTGAACTGTCTCACAGTGTGCTCCCTGGATGAGAGCGCAGGCACATGTCTGAAATGGTGAGTGGCTCTGTGAGCGCAGGTGTGGCACTGCCAGTGCAGGGCACTTGCAGGGGTCACCCAGCCATGTGGCAGCAGCTGTGCCAGTGCCACAGCCAGGAGATTTCTCACCCTGCTCCTTGCCCTGGCCAAAATGCCTGAGTAGGTTCAAGCTTTCCCACTTGCAGACTGTGATTGCTGTTTGCAAGGGAAGTGTTTGCTGTTGTACTGACCTGTTCCTGCGTTACTTTAACACAGCAATAGCTTTAAACATGTGTCCGGTGCCTAGAAAAGCTCCTGCTGGGATAATGCCTACTGCTGGGTCAGGGCCCTCTTCCCTGCAAGCTCTTACCCTTTGCCCACCAACATTGTACTGGGAATTTGGGGTTTTTTTTTCGGGTCAGTTATAAAACTGAATAGCAGTTTCATCTTAGCCCTAACTGGCCAAATAATTTGGCATCTGCTGTTTCCAGTACATGTGTGCTCTCCCAGTCCTGTTGGTGTTCTTCAGGGGACAGTCCCCTGCCTGCACTGCCTCACTTCAGCCTGAGAGCACATGCGTGGGAGAAATAAAAGAGACCAACTGGGAAGGCCAAGCTGATGAGAAAAAGCGCCCCAGGGAGGGCCGCAGAGAGGCCAGTTCCCAAAGGATGCTGGCGTGGTCTGTGCTGCAAGACTGTGCTCTGGGACTGGAGCCGTGGTGGCCTTGTGGTCTCTGAGAAGGAGACCACCAAGGCTGAGTTGCTCAGGAGTGTCCCTTTGAGCTGGGTGCTTTGGGGCACAGCTGTTTGTCTCCAGGCCAACAGGAATAGGCTATCCCTTTGCCATTAGCCTTTAGTGTTTGTAACAGGTCACCCATGCATGACAAGGTGTCCCAAAACATAACAGGAGGTCTTCAGGTTGTAAATAACAGGTCCTCCTTTTTAGTAATTTACTTTTTCCAAATTGCAGATCCTGAGCTATGCTGTATGTCCCATTTATTTTACTTTCCAGGTCGTGTGAAGAAGCTTAGGCACAGAGAATGGAACTTCAGTGGTGTGGTGTGGTGTGGTAATATACCATGTGCACTGCATCAGAGCTGTGCTAGGGACAGCTTCAACAAACATTCAGCTTCTTCAGATTGTCTTGGAAATGAGAATGGAAATGGAAATTTTATCCTCATTCGCTTTATTGTGGTTTTAGAAGCTGCTTGGGTACCTACTTGCACCAAAATGCTATGTTTTGGTGGGTGGATGAAGTATAATTTCCGTACTGAAATACCAAAGAACCTCACATAGGACAGTGTGTAATTATGTAATTGTCTCATTGAAGGCGTGTGGATGGATTGGGTTTTGCAGGAGATTTTCAGGCTGTGCTGAGGAGAAAAGATGCTCTGTGGACCATGCCTGTATTAGATATAAATGTCACCAGTGTGCCAGGGAGAGCTGTGGTGGTTGTGGGCTTGGTCAGCAGCTGCTCAGTGAGCCATGGGGAACAGAGTTCCCCCTGCATGGAGGTCATGTTGACCGAGATCAGGTCTGTCAGTCTCTCAAGTTTTTCTGCAGCTGTATGCATTGTCTTTGGAGGATTTGGGGAGACAGATGTAGTAGGGATGGCATGTTTGTGGCAGGAGGAAGCCAGTGGGTAAGGACTGGGATGCAGTAGAAGTAGTCTCATCAGCACAGTCGTGTACCTCAGTGTGGGGCAGGATTTGGCCATACCTCACAGCCCTGGAAAGCAGTAGTGGGGCAGCACTGCCCACTGTGAGCAGTAGGTGGTGGAAGGGGCTTTGGCAATATCCCCAGTCCAGATGTCATCAGGGCAAAGGGTGCAGGGCGGTGTCCATGGGACTGGATGGGGCGCCTGGGGTCAATCCCTCACCCCAGCTGGGGTTGGGAGGGCTGAGAGGGTGGCAAGAAGGGCAGCCAGGTCTGCGTACGAGGTCATGGTCTCCTGCCCAGAACCCTCTCTGTGAGGAGGGCCCAGATAACCCATCTGGGTTGCCTTGTAGGGCAGATGCCGTGGCAGAACCACTTCAAGTCCATAGGGCTTTTGGAAAATATGTCATCAGGCCTTTCTCCCCCTGGTTTCATCTTGCATGTGTCACCCTGTGTGTCCTCCCGCTGTCAATCACTGTGGCCATCTTGGTGGGACCAGAGGGAACGGGGAGGCTCAGCCTGTGTCCAGCGAGCCCCTCTCCGGTGTCACGCTGGGGTGACCAGCAGGATTTAGCTGCCAGAGCTCCCTGGGTCTTCCCAAAGCAGCGTGGGGCAGGCAGGCTGGGAAGCTTTGCATTATTGCTATTATTTATTGTTACTTTTTTCCTCCCAGTTTCTGGCTCTGCAGACCCCCAAATGCTCTTAATGGAGATATGGCCCGTTTATATGTTAATTTTAAGCCCGCTGACAAGCGGTTTGCTTTTCTCCTGACTTCTCACGGTTCCTTCGCCCGTTGAAAGCCGCTGCCATGGGCTTAGGGGATAAGGTGCCGAGAATTAGAAAATAAAATAAAATCTGCAGGATGCTGGAGAGCGAGAGGGTACAGGGATTGGCATGCTCTAAGTATAAATGGGTGATTTCTGAAAGCAAGGAACCCTGATACCAGGGGCGTGCATGACAATTACATCCAGTACAATACAAGATGTTAATTACTAAATTTTGAGAAATTAATGCTGATTAGCAGCTGTGTGTGTGTGACCTAAATACATCTATTGCTTATCTTTATTCATAATATACAGTTTATTGTTGATAAAGTAATGGCTGAATGGTGGGCTGGCCCACGAGTCTCATAGCTAAAGACTGAGGCCCGATTTGTAAATCGTCTGAAATTTGTTGGCATCTGTTTTTTGTGGAATTTATACGGATGGGGAAGATGAATAGCAGTCTGAGCTATCCCCTTTACAACTCAACTGATAGATATTATTGAGAATTCATATTGCTTTTATTATTTGGTCATAAAAATGGACCTAATGCTTGTTGGCTTTAAAACACCTACTAGTGCCGCTTTCTCTCTCCATCTTGCAAAATATAAGACAAGGCCGAAGCTTAAATTAAAATCCTCAGGTTCTTATCTCTTTCCCACAGGAAAGCAAATCTGTGTTGAAAACCGTAAAATTAAGAGGAGAGCAAGGATAGCATAATTTAGCAAAAATTCATGGCACCAGATTCTGAGCTATATGACTGGAGGGATAGGTCAGACATTAAGAAGATACTGCCTGCTAATGCAAGTTCCTTAAGGTGGTGCTCTGGAAACAAGGAAAGCGGAAAATGCTGCACTGGTTCCCGTTTGCTCCCTTTCCTCTACTCCTACCGGCCTTAACAATAAATTGAGTTGTCCATTTAATAACCCGTCTGCTTCCAGAAGTCCACAAAAATCATGGACTTATGCATGAAGCTATGTCCTAACATCTGCTTTGTGCCAGGATTTCAATAGTGAACTCAATGAAAATTAATTTCATTGGCCTCTTAAATTTTTTTTTTCTTAATTCCTTATGTTTGACAGGCTGTCCCTGCTGTCAGTGTGTCTGTCTGAAGGATAGCTTTATTTTTTGGGGGTTTTTTATTAAAAACCTGTTTGTTCCATAATTATCTGTGCTAAGGGGCAGGGTAGAGTGGCAGGGTACAAATGAGGAGTGCCTGTTACATGCTGGCATCATTACTATGGCTCATCCCACCATGGAAAGAGCAAACTGAGTTTCAAGCAGTGTTAATAATGCAGGATTTCATTGGGATTGAGGAGTTCCGTTGTCTTGCAGCCTTGATCTTAGGGGGTAATTTTGGACAGGATCCTTCCGTCATGCTGCCTGCCTCCTCCCCTGTGCCTCTGCACTCTGGGGAGTGCTTGTGGGAAGTGTGCATCTTTCCCTGCATGGACATCACCTTGTGGCACCCATTTCAGAATCCTGGTGGGTGTTTGTAGCACTTTGAGTTCTCCTTGATAGTCAGAGGCCTCCCAGCTGTCCCCGTGTGCTCAGCCAGTCTCCCCTCTAACCGAGCCCCTTGAGAGGCCACTGCCAAATGCTTTTATATTAAATCAGGCTTCTAAGGGTGACCTTTTAGTTACCTGGTACACAGATCAAGAGTTTCCAACCAGACTGTGTAAAACTGCAAGGGACAAACTTGCCATTCCTCTGGTGATGGTGGGAGTTTGTCCCAGCTGCGCCGTGCCACAGCCATGCAGGAGAGCAGTGGGGAGGAAGAGGGAACTTGATGAAGCTTGTGTTGCTCTTAAGGCTGGAGATACAGCAAGCTTGTACTTTAAGCCTTCTTTTTTTAAATGCTGTTCCTGTAACCAAAGGGTTTCTCCAGCACTGCTGCTGACTCTGCTGTCCTTAGGTCACAGCCCTTGGTGCCCGGTGCCTGCCTGCCCAGCACATTGCTCCTCCTGCCCTGCAGCTCTCCATTTGCCATTTCCGCAGCCCTGTCTCAATGTCTCCCAAATGCCTTTCTTCCTGCTCCCGGCCCCCACCCATTTCCCTGCATTTCCTCAATATCTGCATCCCTCCTCGGGTGCCAGTGGTTTGAGGATGCTGATTCTGGCAGCAAACCTGGTTTCCATCCACTAGCCCCAATGTCGTGTCTGTCCATCTGTTTCCCCCGCTTCAGTAAGGCAAATATTTAAAAATAGCATTTTGGAAATGACGTCTGGTTTGGTTTTTTTTCAAAGCAGAAGCCTCACCTCGCTAACCCAATTTACTTTTTGTTCTTCTCTTGCAGTCCAATAAGGTGCCCGTGGTACAGCCTTCTCATGCGGTTCACCCCCTCACCCCTCTTATCACCTACAGCGATGAGCACTTTTCCCCGGGGTCACACCCCTCTCACATCCCCTCTGACGTCAGCTCCAAACAAGGTGAGCCCATCCTTCCCCAGCACAGTGGGGATGCAGGGTGGTCCTGGTGCCCTCCGTGCTGCTGACAGAGCCAATGTTACCAATTTGTAATATTTTAGAGGGAGGCTTCTAGGTTCATAGGCCCACTTTCAGAGATGGTAATTCTGTTGTGATGCTGATATTTAACTTGGCTGCTTAAATTTTTACGCTCTTTCTAATGTGATAATTCAGGCTTGCTTTTCTTGTCAAAGTCTTTCAAAATCTCAATAAACAGCAGCTAGTATTCACCATCTCCTGTGGTGCCCAAGGCCTGCAGCATGCAGATGCAGAAAGGGCAACCATCCCTCACCTTCTCGAAAAGAGGGTGACAAGAGCTTCAGTAGTGATGTTATTGAAATCTTTTCTTTAACTTTACTTTATTTTGTATTTTGGCTGTCCATATTCTTCTATATGTCAGTTGGCATAATCAAAGCATTGCCCACAAAAATAGTTTTGAGCCCGTGCAAGTAAAAGCTTTACAAATGTGACATTTTTTAACCTTCTTGTGCTGACTGCCTTCTGCAGAAAGCATCTTTTTACATGTCCGAATCATGGATGTCAGTTTTCTCTGCACCTCTAGGACTCCTTAAGGCAAACACAAAAGCCTCCTAGATCCACATCTGGGAATGTCAGACCAGCCCTGCTCAGGGTCAGTCTGCAGGCCCCCAGGGAAGAACAGACGGTCTCCAAGGTGTCAAGCCCAGCCTGTGCCAAGAGCTTCTGCCCAGTAGCCAGGAGAACCCAAGGGATCCCTGGGAAGGGTGTGCTTGCTTGCAATGGGTTGCAGGAGCTGGGGAGGGCTGTGATGGGTGTTGGGGAGGTGCAAGGGAAGGACTGGCCATGGCTGTTGCGGGTCTGAGCCAGGGTTTGGGTAAGCACCTGAGGAGAAGAAGTCTGCATGGGAGAGCTGGTGGTGAGGAGGGAAGGAGAGAGAGCAGAGGGCTTACAAAGGCATTCACTGTAGTCTGGATATCTCTGCATGGGCAGGAATCCTGTCAGTGCCATGACTGGTCCTGGAGGGTGCCTCTCCCTTCCTCTCTCTGTGCTCTCATGTCCCACCATGTGCTGTGACACCCAGCTGACAAAATCATGAAGTTCTGCTTTACCTGGGCACACATCCACATGCACAGTTATCCCATTTATCTGAAGAGGCTTCTAGTCATCACTGTTCAGAGAGAGATACTTTTGTTGTTCTGTCTTTCCCTGAATGTCTACGTTTTATTCTGGCTGTGCTATGGAGATAATAACATGGGCTAAATCCAGAAAATGCTATGGCCTGTTGGTTCTGTGTGTTTTTTGCTGTTTGGTGGTTAGTTGTTTGTTTTTTTCTAAGGAGGGTAGTACAAAAAGCACTCTGCCTGGAAAGCCTGGCCTGTAGATATATATGTAATATCTTTTCAGACTTGGAAGAAGCAAATGGAGACCTCCTGTCCTCATTTGTCTTCCTCCCTTGCATCAGTACCCAGGAGAAGGATATTCACACTCATTCCTTGAAATCCCAGGGGTGCCACGCGTTAAGAGAACGGGATTTCCACCTCTTGCTGAAGCTGGCTGTGACAGCTGGGGCACAACCCACTGCTGCAGTTTGTGAGCTCAAGAGGTTTCTGCTTACTGCATGCTGGGTTTGCCCTCCTGTGCCCCATTTTTTTGCCTTTACCTCAGTTTATTTCTGTATTCCTGTACAGCAGACCCCAACTGAACAACATCTGGTTTGTTGTTTCTGCTGCACATCCTCTTTTCTGCTGCTTCTCTACCCTCTCCCCTGTCCAGCATCCCACCAGTCACATCCCCATCCCCGAGCACAAGCCTGCCGAGGGGCTCTGCCAGGAGGCACAAAGCTCATTGCCCTCTGGTGTTCCTGAACAGCCTCTTGATCCCTTTGCTCAGAGTCTGGCAAAGATGGCAATGGATGATGTGGATAATGCAGGCTGGAGACTGCTGGTTTTGTCTGGGATGGTCTCCTTGATGTGTGTGGTCTTTCCATCCATGCTGCCTGTTTCGGCGCCACCGGCATGTGGGAGCAGCCGCAGTGAAGTAGCCCATGCAGTAGCTGCAGAGAGGATTTCTTTTTTCCTCAGGTCCTCTGCCAAACGCCTCCAACCATTGTTTTTTGTCCTTGCCTCCCACTGTGGGTCTGGAACAAGGCACTGCCCTGGCGCCCTAGCCCTGATGCCAGGGTGCCCTCCTCCCACCAAAATCTTCCAACAAGGGGGTCCGCAGCAGCTTGCCCTCAGCACTGCCTCTTGCACCCAAGGCACCTCGGGATGGACACACAGCACCACTTTCCTAAAGGCAGTCACTTCTTTTTTTTTTTTTTTTTTTT
>VWZT01003978.1:454295-512062 GCA_013397055.1 Pachycephala philippinensis
TTTTTTAATTTTTTATTTTTTTATAGTTTTTTTCTTTAACCCTCTCCAGAGAACTTGCTTTGGAGGGCACTGGCCATATGGTAGCTGTGTGTGCTCCTGTGAGCATTAGGTGCTGGTAGCCCCCCATAAGGGGCCAGAAGTTTTGGATTAGCAATGACTAATATTGCTGTAGATATATATATATATCTTTTTCAGACTTGGAAGAAGCAAATGGAGACCTCCTGTCCTCATTTGTCTTCCTCCCTTGCATCAGTACCCAGGAGAAGGATATTCACACTCATTCCTTTGCAGTTAGCAATAACTTACTGTGCATTAGTTAAGAGAGAGCAGTGTTGTCTCTGTGGGTCCAAATTGCAGATTCTGGGGAAGGAGTGGCCCAGCTCCTTGTGCAGAAATTGGTCTGGCCGGGGCAAGGTCATGTCATCACTTCCAGGAGCATCAGTCATCACCAGAGATGTGAGAGATGAGACGCTGGGCTTCTTTTACACCTTGTTTGGTTTTCTTTTTTTTTAACCACTCAGAAAGAGTATTCCCTCCCATGTAAAAGCCCTGGGATATGTAAAGTGTTTCCTTTCCTGTCAGCTACCAGCTGTTTTACACCTTTGAAAAGACAACTGGCCAGAAATTCGATCCTCACTCAGGTTGTGGTTCGAAGTCTGAAAATTCAGGGTTTTTGACACAATAACACCACTGGTATCATTTTCCATGCTTTCCTGTACACAGTCCTGACAGATATTCTTCAAACCTTGTAATTAAATTCAGAAGATTTAAATACAACTGGGAGGGGAATAAATCAGTAACATCAATCTATAAACTAAGTGTCAAGGTAGCACATGCTCCGTCTTGGACCTTTGGAGTGTCACCACATAAATATTTAATACCCTTTTAAAGCAGCTGATTTAACATGTGAAGTAGACTTAACAATTCCTTCTGCTTCACCCCCTCTTCCCCAAACACATTTAAATAAACCAATGTCTTTGTGGCCTCTGCAACTGTAATTCCATGTCTCCTGGGGGCACAAGGTTTAGGTGAAGAATGGAGACCACAGACCCTTTTGGGATGAGGATTAGCTTTAATCTTGAGGTGATTCTTGCAGTTGTAGGACTCTGTGTTCTGGGGAATGTGAGCTGATGGATCATTCCTGATGGGACTCTTATTTTTCCATGAAATACTACCATTGCAAAACAGATTGACCTTGGAGCCCACAGGAGTCAACTTGATGAAGAGCTTAGTTGGAACTGGAGTGACAATTGGAAGCCAAATGAATCATATCAAGTGTGACCATTACAGGCCTGAAAATGATTCTTAATTAACCACTGATCCTCTGTGGTAGCAAGTTTCCAAAATCTGTGAATCCTTAAGGGAACCCGTGAAAATATAAAAGTAGCAATTTACCTAATCTAATAGCTCTGCTGTGCTGCCTCTTTGACAATGCTTTATTTTCCCCTTGTTTCACAATGTGTTAGAAGAGGTCCTCAGGATCCAGTCGGGTTTGGTGAGACCATTGAGAGGACAGCAGCACCTAATGCACTTCACAGGAGATCTAAACTTGCACAGGTCCTTACACATACATTTATTTCCTCCTTCCATGTTGTTTTTTCCGGTATTTCCCTTTGAATTGCAGTATTTTGTGCAAATTGTTTTAAAGGTGGCCCATGGAGTCTTTCGCTTTTAATACTAACCAAGAAGGTGGTTATTCGTTATCCAGAGCACTAGTTCCGTTGTAGTATTAGCTGGGAACTGTAGGTCATATATGGAGTATTTTGAGGGGAAAGTCACTCATTCTTCTGTGCTTTTTAACAGGCATGTCCAGGCATCCTCCAGCTCCTGATCTCCCTACCTTCTATCCCTTGTCTCCAGGAGGAGTTGGACAGATAACACCACCTCTTGGCTGGTAAGATTTTTTAGCTTCTTTTCAGACAGATGCTTGTTCACACCATTTGCTATTGTTGAATCAATCGCACTACTTACAAAAGAATGTCATTCCAGTCAGAAATTCCTACTTTATTTTAGTTGAAAAGATTAAAAAAAGTCGATCTTTGAAATCAATTGAATCTGTTTTTTGAACACATACAGAAATTGAAGTGTGTAGATTTCACTTTGAAGTCTGTATGTTTCTTATGGCTCAGATTTGTGGCTCTTAGCTTTTGGAAAGATAGCAGAAAACAGTTCTCAAGGAATTAAATGTAAATTTTAATAAAAAAAATTGCAATTACTGAGGAGAGGGAAGGTAAGGAGGAACTTTGAAGTGTGTGTGTGTGGGGAAATCTTGAAACTGCCCCAAATGGAAAACAAACTTTTGTAGTCTGCTGCTTTTTACAGTTTCTGGATGGAGAGAAGCCTCTGTCACTGGGAGATCTTGCTGCTCTTGCTAATACTAGCACTCTCATGATCTCTTGCTGCCACTCAGGGTGTCATCTTCCTTTTGGAGGAAATGTGGTATTTTCGGAGTAATAGATTTGGCAGGGTGCTTCGTGTCTACTTGGTGTAGATATGTACTTGCCTTCAGTTCTCTTGGAGCAGGGAATAAGGAAACTTGGCCACAATTTCAGCGCTTTAGAATCTGTATTGTGACTAGCCTGTGCCCACTCAATGAGGGATGCAGATTTTTTTGGTTTTTAATGTCTCCATGGGAGGGAAACATGATCCAGATGACAACAGGCAGAGAAAGTAGAGAGCAGAAGATGGTGAAATGCTGTATTGCTGGCATATCTTTCAGGAAAGGCCACACAGCTTTTTGGAACAAATAATTAGTAGATATAAAACTAAGATATGGAAGTATCTGACTATTTTTTTAATCTTCCCCCCCCCCTTCCCCATTTTGCTGCTTAGCTGTCTCCTCACTTCCACTGCCACCAGACAGTTGCTGGCATGCGCTTTCCAGATGTGGTCAATCATTTCTTCTGAATGGCTTCCTGGTGCAGAAGCTGGGGGGAGGGAAGAGGGAAAAGAGAAAGAATAGGAGAGACAAGATCCAACCTTACAAGACTCGGGGATGTTCAGCAGCACTCATCAACAGTGGGACATACTCAGCTGTCCCTTATCCTACAGCTCCCTGCTGTGAGGTAGCGCTGTTGAGACTTCAAGTTTTTTTTCATTTCCTCTTCCCTTTGAGCACTGCTCATTTCCAGTGACATGCTCCAAGAGTGAAACCTGTGTCCTGAACCTTACAAAGGCCCAGTTCCATTTTTTCTTGTTTGAGAGCTGATTGACCAGTCGATAAGCATCTGTCTGAATAGGATTGATGAGTGTGGTGTCCCTCTGGCTGGTAGAGGTGTTTGGGCTGAACTCGTATTTGCTCGCATTACCATCGCATGCTACTTCAGAGTGTTCATTGTAGTCATGAATGAACCACAGAAAACTGAAAGTAATCAAAAGGTAGTGATGATGACAAAAACTAAAGACCTCAAATGATGGACCGGTGGCAAAATATTCTGCATATGTGGGAGTGTAAAGGAGACAAAAACTTCACACAAGCTTCTCTTACTGGACTGCAAACTTTGGTCTTTAAGTAGTAAGATAGACTTGTGTCGCTGTGGCCTTTTACGTGGTTGGGTTGGGGTTTTATTATCAAATAAATTTCTACTTGGAAAAGCTGTCCACTTGTACCTCACTGTAGCATATGCTAATGGAGAGAGTCCTAAGTTTTCAAAGACTTAATAAAACTGTTCAAAAGGCTTTTTAGCTTAATAATTCACCATCTGGTGTTCTCGCTCTGATCTACAGTAGAACTATTTGGAATAAGATGCTTTTTTCCTAAGAGCTTGTTTAACAAATCTGATTCCAGTGCTTCTAAAACTAGGTGAGAGAGGGATAGAGATAGAGGAGTGTGCATGTGTGTGTGTGTGCCCTGGGGGAGGAAGGCTGGTTGTTTTGCTTTCCTTCCCAGTGGAAACTTAGATTGGGAATCTTTCAATAGCAAGGGAGAAAGTTCAAAGCATTTAAGTACTCGTTACTTTCATTAGGAGAACTCTTGAAAGTGTTAGCTCTTACTATTTATTTGTGACTAGTGCTGAGTTCCCATCAAGAGCTTGTAACTCTAGAGTAACCATTGAATACCATATCGTATGATTGATGGGTTCCTTTCTTCTGTGACCTCAGGCAAGGTCAGCCTGTATATCCCATCTCGAGTGGATTCAGGCAGCCCTATCCATCCTCACTCTCAGTCGACCCTTCCATGTCCAGGTAGGTGTAGGAGGTGAATGACTGACTGGGGAGTAACTGCTGGCATTAGAGGGCAAGTTGCTCTTCCGCTTGCATCTTGGTCTGCCTTTGCTTGCTTTTCAGTCAGCTAAACCCTTATGCGTACATTTTTATTTAACTTATGTGTGTATATGCAGTTTGCCTGGATCCCACACTGGTCTCATTCAGCATTTTCTTGTCAGTCTCTGAAGTGTTGCAATGAGGAGCACCAGTGAATTGTCAACAATTAATTGAGCTGTTTCATCTGAAATGAGTCATTAGTTCATTTCTAGATGCAACACATAGCATTGTGCATAGCATCCTTGGGTTTTGCTCATGTCAGTGTGCAGCCAGGTGGATTGTCACTCTAGTCTGCGTTCTCTAGTTCCAATTTCAAAGCTGTTGGTAATTAGTCTTGAATCACGAAGGTAATGCTCTGTATGGAAACTTGCTCACAAGTAGGTGTTTCCTAGCCCAAAGCCACTAATGGCAGGGGATGCCAGCACAGTATTTGTACTGGTGTGTGACTCAGGCACTGTGTCTTTATGTCTAAGTGCAAGCAAGCAATGCTAATTGAGACTTGGCCATGACACACTCCAGACCTCCTATGCTCTGCTTTCGCATTCTAAAGACAGCTTCTGCATCCTGTGCTTGGTGTACACGAGGTTGCAACATACAGTTCTTGGGGTTTTTTACTGTGACCTGTAGAAGACACATCCTCTTGCACAGGGATTTAAGGCAGGCCACTTGATAAGTGGTAGGTCCTTTTACCTCTTTGTGTGTGGGCTCCTTTGGATTATCACTGTCCGTTCACTTCTTTACAGGGGAATGATAAGCATGTGCCTGTCAGGGTGATTGGGAAGAAAACCCATACTTTCTCCATGATAAAATCACTTGATTTGGTTACAGGGCTTTGTGTTTCCTTTATTTTGATCAGATGAAGGAAAAGGGCAACAAGGGGACTAAGGCATGGTGAAAGGAGAGGCTGGATGCCATCCCTTAGCCATCACTTGTTCAGCAAAACTTTGGAGCGTGAGCTTGCTTTTGATGTTAACAGTACTTTCCACCAGTTTAAAATACAGCATGCAGGTTTTCTGCTGCCCCTGAGCCTGCAATGCTCAGCACCTTCAAGTCCTTTGGAATAACCTGGGTTAGCAGGGTGGGATTATTCAGTTAGTGGTATTTTGGTTTTATTTTCCATTTTCCTTTTTGTACAAATGAAAGGAAGCTTTAATTAGGACAAAAATCTCTCCCTGCTCCCATCCTTCATCCAGGATGCAGGATTTTCAAAGTTTATTTTAAGCATTTGGGGTAAGAATAGTGGGTTCAGATGAAGTGATGTTAAAATCTTTTACATTAAGTATCTTGAAAAGTAAAGAGAGCCATCAGGGACTTCTTGAAAAGACTCTTCTTTCATTTTATTTGTTTCTGCATGGCAGTTTCCTCCTTTGCATTGGCTGGTGGTGGATATTTCAAGAATGTTTATATCTTGGTGTGGAAATATATTTTTTGGTTAAGAAATGTGTATTTTTATTTCTAGAGAGTGCATCAGTATAAACATTAAATATTTCTTGTGTGCATTGCTAAAAGTGTTTGCCTGAAAGGTAATAAAATAACTTCTCTACAACCAAAATGTTGACTGAATTGTTTGTTTGTTTTTCTTTAATAACTGGGCAACAATGCACAAATCTTAGCCAAATATTTTTCATGTGCTCTGTAACAGTTGTCTTCATTGCAAGCTCTGTAGCGTTTGCATTCTTAGAGTGTCCTGCTGCTGTCATATGTGTTTGATGCCTGTCTTCAGTGGGGTTACAAACCTTGCTTTGTTTTCTCTTCTAGGTTTTCACATCACATGATTCCTGGTCCTCCAGGCCCTCACACAACTGGAATCCCTCACCCAGCTATTGTAACACCTCAAGTAAAACAAGAACATCTGCACAACGACAGTGAGCTAATGCATGTGTGAGTCTGCCTTTCTGCACTAGCCCTTAATGAATAAATGTTTGAGAACTAACTCTATCTGAAGAAGAGTCAAGGATGTTTTTAAAAAAGTGTCTTTCATGACCTCTTTGAATTTTAACTCTTCTCCTACAACTAAAACAGGAACTGTGGGCTGCTGTTTGGTAACGGTAATGAGAAGCCATTTTTCATGCCAGTCCAGCACTTTTAAGCTGTTGGCAACAGCCATCTTGATTCAGTCATAATCATGGACCTGTCCAGCTGTGACTGGTGCTTGACTGTGAACTCATGAACTTCTGCTGCAAAAGTTCTTACCTGAGAAATTCACTAGTAAAAAGCAGTCTCATTGCTTAGTACTCAAAGGCAAAAGGCCTAGGAAAGAAGGGGATGAGAAGCTATTCTCCTGCCTATGGCAGTGGTCTTTTAGGGTACCATGGATAGCCTTTCGAAAAGAGAATTGAGACAAGTGATGAATCTGGAGCAGATTCACAGATTAAATGTTACTTGCTAGAGGATGTCAACCTGACATCCTCCCTGAGTATTAAACTGAAAGATATGAAAGTGGATGGGACATGACCACTGAAATTCTCATTCTTACTACTTAAGTGCTACTGTAACCACAAGTTAGTAATTTTCCACTGGATCTTTTTAGGTTGAAACAAATTAACACTTTTTTTCCTTTCCTTTCCCTTTCCCAACCACGTTTTAGGAAGCCTCAGCACGAACAGAGAAAAGAACAAGAGCCAAAAAGACCTCATATTAAGAAACCTCTGAATGCTTTCATGTTGTACATGAAAGAAATGAGAGCAAACGTCGTAGCAGAGTGTACTCTGAAAGAAAGTGCAGCTATCAACCAGATCCTTGGCAGAAGGGTAGGTACAGGAGGGTTTGTGAGTGCTCACGTGTGCTGCTAATTTGTGTTTTCCTTTTAGCTGGGTGTGAAGGCTGACTTTCTGCTTGAGGTGATAACTGATGTGCAACTATCAAATTAGCTATAAAAGATAAAACATGCAACAAAAATAAAATTAGTATCTTTTTTTCCTTTTTGTTCAGCATTAGCAACATGACGTCAAGTTTGTGTCTGTTCCACTCATGTTATGGTGTCAGCAGCTCAGACATGAAATACCCTCAGTCACACATGAAGGAGCATTCTAATCACATTATGGGTCCTCCCTGAGGCCGGTGTCCATCAGAGCAGGAAGGGATCATTCAAAGACGAACACTGGATGCCACTGGAGACGAAACTCAAAAGTGAATATATTGTGGTCCAATTGTAAACTCATGGGGTTTGGGAGGGACCCATGGAGGTCGTGTAATCCAACATCTGCACAAAGCAGGTCCAGCTACATCAGGTTGCTCAGGAACCTGTCCAGTCAATATCTGGACAGAATATCTCTGAAGTCATCAGCCAAGTACTGATGATCCCAGTACATGTACCAGAGCCTTGCTGGGAGCTGTTTGTGTCTGTGGCATTTTAGTTGTGTTTTATACCTTCCACACTCAGAAAAAACCCTATGGAGGCCCACTCACACTACAGCCTTTGTGTTCTCTGCCAGTGTTATTCTTCCAAGGGAAGGCAGCAGAGGTAAATACCCTTTTTGGAATTGACTCCCAGAAATGAGAAAAGGGGTGACTTTTGTATCAATCTGAGTTTGAGTAGGGATTATTCAAATTCCCAGTGAACATCTCTTTTTGATCACTGACCAAGGCAGTACTGAGAGGCACTGCAACTCTCTGAAAACCCTGTGCTTTCAAATGGAAAATCAGTACATGACCTTAAAGTGCTCCTTTTATGTTACAGTCAGAAGACTTCCTGCTCCAAACAGAGCAGAAATCTATCGGTACTTGTCCCCGTTCATGCAGTCTTCTGCTTTCTGTTGTTCTTGTTACCTCCCCTTAAAGGACATCTTGGTGCTTGCCTTTTCCATGCTTTTATGCAAGTCTCTAGGATCATGTATGGGCCATTTGCTTAAGAGTTGGACTTGATGATCCTTCAGAGTCCCTTTCAACTCACAATATTCTGTGATCTGTGAACTACTCTTACAGGTGATGGCAGTCCCAGGTGATTGATTTTAGTTGCTTAGTATGTCAGCCTAGTTTTCTTGGCCTGAACAAGGGCAGTGGCTTATTTATCTCTGTTTTGGGAAGGAATCAGCCTCAGGGCTCCATTGCCTGCTTTTTCTGCAGCTTGGACTCCTCTTTTCAAGTTACTGTTCTGCATGAAAGTACTTGAAATTCCACTTTTCCTGTGGTGCAAACGATGCACGAGTTATCCAATATAATTGCTTGGAGATTAATTATTGTCAAGTGTTTTGTGGTCACTATTTACCCTGTGCTACCCCAGAGCAGGAACCACCTCTGTTCTCACGAGCTGACACTTTGCGTGCTGCTGGGCTCTCTGCAGCCACAGCATTGTGGTCACTGCCTTCCAGTTTTTGAATGTGCATGTGGAGTTAAGAGTTGCAGACAGGCTGAACTACTGTGCTCTCAATAACACATCCAACCTGCCAAGTCAAGGCAGACGAGCTTTAGTTCACGTCCTCTGATGTGTAACCAAACAACATATTAAATCATACAAATGTGGTCTGATCTGAAATCTTAGTTCTATATGTTATTCTTGTATGGGTGTCTTAATGATTTCTTAATGATTTTTGTCTGATTTTTTGATTTTTTTAATAACTTCTTCTCCCCTTACTTCCCTATGGATGTTGTCAAACAAGAAGATGCATCTAATGCTGCAGCAGTGGAACTTAATTCTAAATAAAAGGCCTTTTCTCTTTCTGGTTCAGGTCTATGATAGGTGTTTCAACAAGAACAAAATTACTAGATACTGAAGTAGCTGGTGCCTTTTCAAATTTTCAGGTTGTGAGGTTTTTTTGTTTGCATTTGGCAGGGGCGAGTTTTTTATTTTTAAGTACATGAAACCAGGAAACTTATTCCTGCTTGGCTACAAAGGTCAACTCATGTAATTTGTAAGACTGTCATTCTGTGATTTCTTTATCTTAGAAACTTTTGCAGTTGCCATTTTCTTTTTCAATCAGAAAGCAGGTACCTTGAAGTTCAGTACTTAGAAGTTGATTTTGGAACAGGAGCCCTGGTGCCCAGAAAGCCTTCTGTGTTGGTATTGAAAACTCATGTCTAGCTGCTGCTTGAAACCAACACTCTTCTGTCAAGGGGAGGTTGCTGCCCTTTAAAAGCAGAACAAACCCCTTCAGTTTTGTCAGGAGCTAACGGCTGGGTTTTGTTGCCAGTTTTTTGTTGGGGTTTGCTTTTGTTTGTTTGTTGTTGGTTTTTTTAAGTAGTGTTGGGAGAGCATGGTTCTGTGAGCAGATTATTTGGTGAGCCCTGTTTCCATAAATAATTTTTGTCTTGCTCAAGGCACTTGGCAGTTGCAGAGCTGACAAATGCCTGAAAGTCGGTTAATAAACACAGGTGCTTGTGATTGCTAATGAATTTCATTTTTGCAGTGGGGAAGGACTGAATCAAAGTCACTAAAACACTTGCTCAAGTCATCTGTTGCCTAGGTATAAGTTAGTTCCTAGTCTAAAGCTGTGTTTATTTTATTTGCAGTGGCATGCTCTCTCCCGTGAAGAACAAGCAAAATATTATGAACTAGCTCGTAAAGAAAGGCAGCTACACATGCAGCTTTATCCAGGCTGGTCTGCAAGAGACAACTATGTAAGTCACTCACTTGAAGGTTCTTTTTTAAAATTCACTTCCTTTTTGTAACTTTTAAAATTATTATTATTATTTCTCCATTTTCTCTATAACTTGTGGAAAGATCTGGATAAATGGATGGTGAACATACATATAACATAACCCTTATATTTGTTTCCACTTCAAGCACCCAGAAAACTGGAGATTTTGTTGTTGTTGTTGAGATGCTTCTTATGAAGTTCACAGTTTTTGAGGGGAAAAAATAGCATGGAAAGTTTTTTTTCCTAAGACAATGGCCAGTACTCTCTGGAAGCTCATGTTGTACTGTACAGCTGTGAATTTTCCATCATTTTTTATTTGATCACTTATTATCCAGAAATCTTTCTCAGACCTGAGAAGAAAAGGGGTGTCTTGCTTTCAAGAGAACTGCAAGCCCAGGGGTCTCAATGTGGACTGAACTTTAGCTGAAAGTAATTCAGAATGGTCCATCTGTGCACATCTTGTATAACTAACCTTCATGGTAGAGCCTGCTGTTATACATATACATATGTATGTTAAGAAGTTTTCTTACAGTTACTCTTGTTTCATAATTAAATATCACACAGCCTGCACTGCATGGTTACGCTACGGTGCCTACAATGAGCTGTCAGTGTAGCCAAATGTGATGATATCAGACTCAGAAGCTGCAGCGCTGAGAGACTGATCCTAACCGGAGATCTGGGCTCCCTTCTGTCCCTCCATTAGATGTGACACCATCTACTGGGATAGGAAGTGTACATGCTATATCTGGCTCTCTTTTCCTTCTGCATTAGATGAACAGTAGTTTTTCTCTACTTCAGTGATGTCTTTGGACATTAAGGATTGAGGTACCTAAACATCTAGTGTTAACAGAAACTGTAGAAACTGGCACAGAATGCATTGACACAGAAACTGTGTGATTATCTCTGAAGGAAATGCCCTGGTCTTGCTGACATGCATGCCCAGTTTTGTAAGCACAGACAGAACTGTAAGCCCTAGCAGCTTCTTTCTGTCTGTTTTACACAGCCAATAAACTGTCCTGACATTACACAGGTAGGGTTTATTTCCAGTAACCAGACTGTGCCAACAGAGCTGTGTTGAAGTATAGCTGGGAACAAACAGGGTCTTAGTGAAAGACTCCCTGGAAACGAGGGGATTTTGCTTGTCTCAAATTTACTTGCTGGAAAATCACGCCACTTTGGAGTCTTGTCAGCTCGTGCTTACTGGACATCAGGCTTCAAGATGGTCCTGTGATGTTTGGTCATGTTGGCTTTGAGAACTCTGTGTTCTGCCCCAGCCCATGCCACACAGCACAGGCAGCGGACCTGCGGTTTCCTAAATGCCTTGACAGACATTTGGAGTGTGTGAGGTGGCACGTATGAGTTATCTCTTTGATGTGCTTCCAGCCTACATCCTGTGTGGAAGTATAGTTCTGACATACTCCAGTCCTGTATGTTACAATGAAGAACTCTGCTAGCTTCCTCTCGCAGCCCTCCCCGCTGCCTCTCCAGGAATGCACACGTTCTGCAGTGGTGGTCAGACGGTGGTCAAAGGAGAGCACAGTTTATCACTGAAATCTTTTCAGATATATGTCATCTTTTATTTTTCTCTTTGGTTTTCCTAACTTTAGCAGTCAAAAAGTGAAATTGTATTAATTTAGCACAGGTATTACTCCAGTATTTTGAGGGTTGGAAGTGATCTAGGGGTGGTTCTTCTCTTTCACGAAACAGTACAAGTAAAAAATATGTACTGTTTGGTTTTAGTTCTTCTATTTTGGTTTGCCTGGTTATTCGGGATTTTAGGAATTTGAAGAAAATGTTAAACATTGTTATTCAACTGTTGAAACTATATTTTTCATATGTTTTTATTACTGATACCCAAAGCAGTCATGCAAAGTTGTGTGATAGACATGAGAAGCACAGTGTTTTCACAATGTGAGGGTGTCTGTGTGTGCTGCAGTTGTCAGAAACTCTTAGTTGGGAATGCTGACAACTAAGTTTCAGCCCAGTCTTCTGTTCCTTCACTTCTGTTATCTCATAGGTAGATCTCAGATCAGCTTTCAGTTTATGTTTTAGCACTTGAAGTCAGCCTGATATAGAGAATAAAACCAATTTTCCTCCCATGACTCCTCCATGTTAACATCTACACTAATGCAATTTCCTCTCTAAAAAAGTATTGCCTTGGTGCCCAAGTGATGAAGTATATTGCTGTGAGTTCCCCAGAGCCCTTGACATGTGCTTTCCAGCTTCTAGTCTTGGTCCTGGCTTTGGAATCTTGCTCACAAGGCACTGCCCAGCCCTGTTGCCAGCCTTGGGATAAATAAGGACAGGAGCTTCAGAGTCAGGCCAGGCCCAGACTGTCAGAGCAGACTGGAGGCTACTTGAGTTCATGTGCTGGAGCTTCACCATAGCCTGTATTTGGAGTCCTCGCTTGCTGTCTATGAATCAGCGAGCACTTGCAGGGGTTTGAGGTGGTTTCTCACATCACCTGCTGTCCATCCCATCACCTTGCAGAGTTAGCTCATGGAAAGGTGTGTTCCAGCACCTCAGCCCTTCCACTCTGTGGCCACTGTGTGTGTGGCATGCTCTGTGCTGGGATATGCAGCTGCCAGCCATGGGACTGGGGGACCAGAGGATGGGCAGCAGGCTGCAGCTCTGCTCACAGCAACTGTGCCAGCCTTTGCTAGAGCTCATCTGTTACAGCCTGTCTGGAGGCTTCTTTAAAATATAAAGGGATATGATTTTTTCTTAAAACACACAAAAAGCTTTCACTGACTATACAGGACAATAAAGACAAGTCATATGGAGGAATATCAGTGGTAGTTAGGGTGATGCAAGATGATTAAGGTTTAAAATTGTGGGTCTAAGCTGACCTTTTGCTTCCTGACACACACTGTATGAAGCAGGAGCTGTGGCCATTTCCATAGATTGGGGTGCAGGAGAAGGCTGAGTGTGTAGGTTGGCATGCTGGGGCCAGTGTGGTCTCCCAGAAAGACAGCTGCCAGGCATTCATTTGTGTCCTGCACCTCAGCCACTTGGAGGGTGCTCTGCTCTGCAGTCTCTGCAGTTTGGTTATTGCAGAGCGTGCTCTCTGGGCACAGCTACAGCAGGCTTGGCTTTTGTTCAGGTACGAGCATTATCAGAACAGTTTTTGTTGGCTGCTTTGCACCCTGGGGACAAGTCACAGTTGTCCTAGGTACTTTCAACACCCTGTCTGCTCCTACCATGTATGACAGTGTAAGTACCTGAATGTGTGAAGAGTTCTTGTAAGAGCCATAAATTATGATATCAACATACGTGTCATCAGATTTTTGAGCGTGAGAAGTCTTTTAGGTGCTTGCGGCTGCCAGCGTTAGTTGAAAAACTGCCAGAAATTGTAATTCCGTGTGGATATAAATATAAGTATTGCTGATGTGCATATTTCTCCATAGATGCTCAGAGAAAACTTTGTTACCATTGAACCAGTTGAAAGTGGGATAAAAAAGCTACCCTGAAAATAATTGGGTTTTTTCCTAACATTCTCAGTGTCCAGGTGACTTTTGCTGTGAGGTAAGAGACAAAAAAAAGTTTTGTGCATGTAATTGTATGATAAAATTTCCTCTTTTTCAGGGGAAGAAAAAGAAGAGGAAGAGAGAAAAGTTGCAGGAATCAGCATCAGGTAGGCCATGACCAACTCTTACTTGCCATTCACCTCAGGTATATTTTAGAAACCAGAGCTTGCGCTATTTAATTGTTACGAGCTTTTGTCTAACACTTGCTTCCGATGGATGTTTTGAGATATTTCACTTGGACCGTAAGCTTGTGAACATGCACACAACCTGTGCCTCCTTTCCCTTACACCCTTCTGAGCAGCAGTCCTGATGGCATCAACATCTTTGGCTGAACTTACACATTACTGCAATCACTGTCCTGTTTTACCTTTGCTTTTCTCCTCAATCAGTGTTGTATCATCTTTAGACTTAACTATGTCTCAAATACTGTGTGGTATTATTGGACACTGGAAACTTTACACAGACCTTTTGTAGTAACTGTATTTTTTCTCACTGTATTTTATGTTTCTTTGTACACTAACAGCTGCCTAGTAGGTTGGCTAAAAGCATCAGTGAGGTCTCCTCTTTGCCTGTAAAATATGTATAAAGAAACACCCTGTTTTCCCCAAGAAAAAAATGGCTGGTATAATAACCATAAAAAAACCCAAACAACAAAACCAAAAAACACACACAAAAAAAATCCATGTAACACTGTAGCAAACAAACTTATTTGGAATGTGCAAAAACTCTGTAACAGAAATTTGTTAAAGGAAAACAATCTTCTACAGGTACAGGCCCCAGAATGACAGCTGCCTACATCTGAAGCATGGTAAGAACATCTCTAAAGCTTTCCTGCTGATAAAACTGAATTGTAAAATAAGCCTTCTTATAAATTTTATGCAATATGAATTTAGCAAAAATTGCAGAACTATCATATCCCAAAGCTAATGTTACTTTGATTACTGATGGTTTTTATACCGGCTATCTGTTAGGTGTTCACCATTTCACTGCTTAACTGTAGTATTTTCAAATTGACCACACCTCACTGACTCGCTGCAAGTCTGCCTGTGAACCAGGGATGGGTTTATTAAGCAGTGCAAGCCCTCCCAGACTGTCACAGCTCATAAGAGCGGGTTAGACGCTGGCTTTGGAGCACATTTTATATGTTGACATCAACAAGATGCTGGCTGGCTGGGTACACCTTTTAAAAACAATTTATTCACCTGTATACTAACAAAACACCTACTAAGAAAATGGGACTGTATTTCAGTTGTTTCAAGAATTTCTCCCACAACTGTACAGTGGTATTTCATGTGTGGTGCAGGTTGGGGTTTTTTGTGGTTGTTGTATTTCCAGCATGTGTTTTCTTTCTTTATATCATATTATCTGCACTGAGGGTGGAATGACTAGTGATTACACATGTGTAGTAACACCATCTAGTCAGCTTGTGAGTGCACAGAGTAGCACGGTGAGATTCTAATTTCTCAGTGTCTGTGTTGGAAGGCTGGTCCTTCTCTTTCTCTCAGTGTGATGCATTTTCTAGTAGAAATTGCATTAATTTGAAATAATAGTTGCTTCCAAACTGTCTAATTAACCCAGATTGCTTTTGGGAGATCCCCAAGAATTCCAGGAATCATACAAAAAAATAAGACTTTCTAAAATCACCTACACACTGTGTCAGAAATGGGCTCTACCCTCTCTTCCTCTGCCTTGTTTGGCCACAGGATCCCTGTGGCACTCAGAATAGTCAGCAAAGCAGGCTCCTGCTGGCCCTTTGCTCTGCTTGGACTTTCAGCCAGAGAAAGCCAACTTCAGTTTCCTGTGTGCAGTGTGTCAGTCAGCAGTCAGCATGATTCAAGCCTCTTCTGAAGTTATGCCATTATGCTGGTTAGTCTAAACTTGGTGAAGACAAGACTTTGGTGGTTTGTTTGTTGTTTTTCTTAAAGCTGAAGTAAAGTGAAAAGGCAAAATGTGCGCTCTTTTTTTCTTCCTAATAAGCAGAAGTTTTTCAGGCAAGCAGACAGCCTTATCCTTTGCAATATGCCTGAGTCATGCTGATTTGTGATGTGGATTGCAGTGTTGGGGTTCTGTAGCCTATACAACAAATGTAGCTGTAGAGTACCATTACTTAGAGCATGATACCTTCAGAAAAAGAAAGTGCTTTAGCCTTGAGTTTTATAATTGATATTTCAGCTTAGGTGCCCAGGTCCATGATTGTTGTGAATATTTTTCCCTTTGATCTTAACACAGTACCAGTAGGCAAAACCCTCATAATTCTATCTGAATTGATGCAGAGAACTTGATTGGGATTGGAATACCCAATAAGGTGAAAGTGACACCTAAAAAACAGGGACTATTTGGTTTCTTGGATGCCTTACAGTCTTGCCTACGCTGAACTACTTTTGTTGGAGTTTCTCTGCATTTTCTGTATTAGAGGTTGAATGTTCTGAGTGTGGGGATTTCCTCTCCCTTTGACCTTTACACTGCTGCCTTCCTGTGTCCTCTTCGGCTTTGTAAAAGTGTGGAAACCGTTGGCAATACCTGTCTCTCTGTTTTCAGGCAATTTCTAACACAGAGTCTGAGAACAGTAGTATGTTTTCCAGGGAAGGGGAAGTGTATTGTTGACTCCATATATGCACATGAAGTCAGCCTCAATAGGTGTTTCATGCTGAGTGAATGATCTGCACTGGAGATGTACAGATGTGCTCTTGCTGGAAGTAAATGCACAGAATTATTTAGGGAACCTGAATCAGCCAGACTTCAAAGTAAACTTCTGAAGGTTAAGACTCTTGCCCTCTGCAAGCCTAATCCAAAGAATGTTTTGCCCACAAGCATAGTATCTTACCAGGCCCACAGCAGAGCTGTTGTAGTCTTTACTGGATGGAGATAGTAAGTTTGGGAACAGCTTTCTTCCTCACACGGATGGGTGTAAGGAAGAGGGAGAAGGAGGGTGGGAGGTCTGGGAAGGAGACAAGCGTTCTGTTATCTGAGAAGAATCAGAAATGAGTAGGTGGCAAGACCAAAGAAAGAATCTCAAGATCAGCACAAAGAAGATCAGCCAGGGCTGTAATTACGGTGATGTAAGTGAGAAGGATGAAATGGTGGGAGGGTTGTGTGGTGGGATGTTCAGAGGAAAGTAACGGAAGAGACATGCAAACAGAAATGATTTAAGATACTGTGAAAGTTTTGGGTGTGGGGTTTTTGTTGGTTTTTTTTTGTCCATGAACATTCAGCAAGTAACTGATTTTTAAGGTGGACCTCTAGTCCTGCTTTTGACTTGGACATGATTAGAGTGGTAAAGTCAAGGTGGTAGCATTAAGTTGCCCCTTTTCCAAGGGTTGTATACAGCAGCAGGTGTCCTAAGGCTTCACTACTTAGGATTTAACTGAGTTCTGTGATCTCCAACCTACTGAATGGCCAACTTGTAAAACACTTCAGAGTGCTTTAGGAATACTGTGACCATGTGCACCAGTCTTTGCCATATTATCCTGCGGTACTCCAAAGCATGTCCTTCAAGAGTTGTGGAACTGTCTCAAGAATAATTTTCTTTGCAGTTGACATGGCCCAACACAATATTTGAAATAACTTTGGTTTATTGAAGAAATAACTCTTATTTATTCTCTTCTTTTGGAATCAACCAAGAGTGGAATTAGATCTGATAATGCTAAAAATAAATTTGAGGAGAGACCAGGAGGGAAGGGGAAATGAGGAAAGCTAAGATTAAGAACAATGTAGAGATCACCTGTTGAGCACCTTTCTGAAAGGTGAGTGTTTTCTTTTTACTTTAAGCACATCCTTCAAGGGGATTTGTAAATAGGAGCAATTCTGTGTTGTAAGTGGAGATTTCTAATTTCTTATCCAGTTAGACTTTTGGAAGAAAAAAAAAAAGGTGATTTTTAGCATCTCATGAGTATTTTGAAATCAGCAAGGAAATAGAAGGGTACTAACAAAAATTCCTTATTGTTCTGCAGCATGGAAATACTTAACTTCTTATGACTTGCTCTGTATGGAACTGTAAAAGGCACGTCATTTGACATATGGCAGGATGCAACTGGGAAACTACATAATTTAACATTGTGTTTTGGCATATCTTCAAGGGCTAAAAGAGTGATAGAGAAGCTTAATAGACATTTGAAAACCTGTTCAGAATTATATTTGTGGCTTGCAAAATTCCATAACAATTAGCATCTACATTAGCAAAGCTTTCAAAATTAAGAAAACTTGACTAACACTGATTTGCAATCAGAAGTACTTAAAGGGATCATATTAAGACCATTTAACTTTGAACAATGAATTATCTTAACATCTCAAACTTTCTACATGGAAATTGGAGCCAAATTTCAGCACAGAAGTGATTTTTGGGTTGTAATTTATGACTGGATTGTGTTTTCCCTATTACTTAAAAATAAAATGGAGTGAGGCTCTGAAAGCAGACTATAAAGTGGACCAGTCCACAGCCAGAATACTGTGGAAAATAAGCATCTGGTCGTGGTCGTGGTCGTGGTCGTGGTCGACCATGGGTTTCTGGACAGCATCTGAGAAAGGAGATGCAAAGAGGATGTGGTACCTTGCTTTCTGAGGCATGTTTTCAAACCTGGCTCGTCCAGTGCTCTTGAAATTGTTGCTGGAGTAGTTCAAATTGAAACAAATGCTCCAGCCCTTCCCATAGCTCTTGACTGCTCAGAAGCTTTAAACAGAACCTGGAGAACTTGCACAGAAGTTAGTTCTCTAACAGAAGTTAGTGAGAATGTGTGTGCTGATGGTGGTGCAGAGATTTGTCCTGATTTGCTTTAAAAATTGTTTCCTGTGTGACCCATATTTCCCTATTCCCTGTTTTGCCTATGAATGGGGGCCTTCATCACAGGCAAGAGGGACAGAATGAGCAGAAGAAAATTTTCTGGAGTGAAATATTCGTATTATTTCAGATAGGCATAAAATTTCCAAAGAAAATTAGTATAGCCCTCAGACAGACCATGGCTTGTCTTGAAAGGGACCTTAAAGATCATCTTGCTCCAACGCCCCTCCACCATGGGCAGGGACACCTTCCACTAGACCAGGTTACTCAAAGCCTCATCAAATCTGGCCTTGAACACTTCCAGGGGTGGGGCAACTTCTCTGGGCGTCATCACCCTGACATTAAAGAATTTTTTTCCTACTATCCAATCTAAACCTATCCTCTATCAGTTTAAATCCATTCCCCCTCGTCCTATCACTACATGCCCCTGTAAAAAGTCCCTCTCCAGCTTTCCTGTAGGCCCCATTTAGGAACTGGAATACTGCTATAAGGTCTCACTGGAACTTTCTCCAGGCTGAAGAAGCCCAAATCTCTCAGCCTGTCTGCAGAGGAGAGCTGCTCCAGCCCTCTGAGCATCTTTGTGGTCTCCTCTGGGATCACTCCAACAGGTCCTTGTGCTCTTACTGTTGGGGACCCCAGAGCTAGATGTAGCACTCCAGGTGGAGTCTCATGAGAGCAGAGCAGAGGGGCAGAATCCCCTCCCTTGCCTTGCCGGCCACAGTGCTTTGGATGCAGCCCAGGATGAAACTGACTTTCTGGGTCTCATCCACCAGCACCCCCAAGTCTTTCTCCACAGGGCTGTTCTCAATCCATTCTCCACCCAGCCTGTATTTGTGCTTGGGATTGCCCTGGCCCAGTTTCTGGACCTGGCACTTGTTGAACTTCACGAGTTTTGCACAGGCCACCTCTCAAGCCTGCCCACATCCCTCTGGGTGGCATCTTGTCCCTCCTGTGTGTCCCCTCCCACAACTCAATTCTGACCTGACATTGACCTTGCCGGGGTGAAAGACAGAAGCCGCCCTCTCTTTCAGGCTCTCTGACATCAAGGAGAAGGTCAGAAGAGCAAACCCAAAGAGAAGCCACGGCCACGGCAGGTGGAAGGTACAGAGGGGCACTGACACCTGCTGGGAGAGGTGCAGCAGAGCAGACCCAGGTCCCTGCTTCTTTTTACCATCCTGGTGGAGGTCCCTGGTGAAATGCAGGAGGGAAGGAAGGCAGGAAGGAAGGAAGGAAGCCAGGAAGGGTATAAAAGCTATTTTCAGTGCAGTCAGAGTCTATGGGAGGGGTGAGTGAGGGTAGTAGCAAAGCATACATTTTACAAATTAAAGAACAGCAGAACACTTTCAACTAGACAATCAGCATAGATATGGGATTAGAGAAATAAGAAAAAAATGTTTCGGATTTTTGCAAAATGGGTGCAGCATAGTCAGCTATGAAGCTGATCTTCAGTGTATCATATTTTAAATTGACACTGACAAATGGAAAAAATAGGAAATTCAGGAGGTGAATTCAGGAGGTGAATGTATATGATTGTTTTGTTGGAGATGCTCAAGTTGCAGAACCTACTGTGAAATTAGAGATGCTTAATGAAGTTTGAATTTAACCACATTTACAAGTGATTAAAAAACCCCATATTGTTTCACTTCTGAGGTGTTAGCAGGAGGCGGCTTGGGCTAGAATGAAGGAGAGCAGTGGGAGAACTATTGTTCTATCTCTTCCTGTGGGATAGGGTGGGGACAGGGAGTTGACTGCTGGTACACCATTCTTCTCTGGATAAAAATGGTGTGTTTTGGTGGATTTAGTAAACTCACTACCAGACTGAGCATTCTAAGGTCATGAGAAAAGCTCATGTAGAAACAAACTGTTTCATAAATGAGATGTAAGGTTTTGAAATGGCGTTTCATTTCCAATGGGAAGAAAACTTCAGAATTTTAGTGTTTTTTCTCAGGTCTGTATTGCATTTTCACTTTTTTTAGTGTATTTACACGAAAAATTTCAAAATGAGGTTTTGATACTTTGTTCCTGACCAGCTAGAAAGCCATGTTTTATGACACTGTCAAAGTCTTTCCCATTTTCTTCTGGATACTAAGCTTGGGTGAAATCTGTCTTCTAATTTCAACAGAATTGTATTCTGCTTTCAGCTCCTCCTTCCAGTGGCAGGAGAAAATGCTGGAAGCATTTGTGCAGTGAAGGCATCATTGGCACTGGGGTGTAGTGTGTGAGCAGGGTTAGAGGCAACTGAGGAAAATGGTACCAGTGACCATCTCTGAATTGGTGTTCCTTGTACAGGCATCAGTACAGTAGGATCAGGGGTTAAGAGAACTCAGTAGGCTTAAGTGAGCAGAGAGACATAATTTCTGAAGTTTCTTCCTCCTTGCAAAAGTTACAGGATACGTGTTCCTCATTAATATTAAGTTGTATCAGAGTTAAACTCTGGAGTTATGAGAGCCTTCTATCTATCCTTCATCTCAGGGATACCTGAAATTGCACGTGGTAAAATATTATTGCCAAAATAACTACACAGAATTGGTTTCTATGGTGTAAAGGCAAATGCACACACTAGGTGGGACTACATTTTGATGAATAGTTGGTTTTCTTCCCATATGTGTGTCTTTTGAGGTACACAGGCTTCCTGTTGTGTATGTTGGACCAGTAGAGATTTTATGATGAGATGACTTAATTGTATCAAAGCAAAGTTGGTATGTTTGAATTCTGTAGTGGTTTCTGTGTACTGTTGTCTTATGCTTGTAGTGTTGCTCTGTGGATGCCTATGTGTAGAAGAGTTGATGGAAGCTCAGAAAGATATTCAGGTTACATCTGACTTGCCTTTGGTTTCATGAAAGCAACTATTTAAATTATTCCACATATCAGAAGATTTAACTGTTGAGATTGTCTTTCAGAGTGTAAATTCTAACCTATGTTTAATTGTGGCAGAAAATGATCTACAAAGGAAACTGTACCCGTGTTAACTTTCTTCTGAAAGAATTTTCACTTATTTCTTTACAAATACCTCATGTTCTTCTCTGTTACAGCAAGTGAAAACTTAAGTAGCAATTTCAGTGCTCCTAGCTCTCTGTCTAGAAAACAAATAATTTAAAAAATAGTCTTCTGAATATTTATTATATGCCATAAAGATACAAAAAGAAGACAAGCCTATTTCTTCCTCCTTCTTCTGCAGCTTTAGTATACTGTTCCTCTTTAAGAAGCTGCTAGAGACAGCTGTCTAGAGGCAATCTGGTTTTTATTATAAATATGGAGCCTCTCTCCCCTCCCACCCCCAACAGGAAAAACATGTCTTGGGACTTCCAGTAAGATAATTTTAAAGATTCTAGCTCAGTGATAGAGCTTGTAGTTTTGTGCTGCCTACACTGGGGGCCTTTGATAAGAGCCACACCTGCTTGGCATCATTGCCGTCAGCTGCACAAAACGGGAACCCTAAAATACCTGGGCGTTCCCCATGCTGAAACTAATCTGCTGTGGAAGAGGTCTCTGACTTGGGAAGGCTGGGGGAGGAATATTCCTGCTGCTCAGTCAATGCATCTAGCTGAGGTCAAACTAAGAGGACAAAGTTAGGACTCCAGGCTCCACCTGTAGTTAATGGAGAGGTATTTTTAGGGGCAGTTAATTCAGGGCATTTAAAACAGCAGTGAATAATTTGCTGTTGAAGTCTCCATTCAGTTACCAGCAATGGACCAAGGTTAAAAGTAGCAAGGGGGACGGAGGGGTTGGACAGACCAAGAAAAACTTCATACTGACATAGTTTCAACATGGCAGCATCTGTTACAGTTTTAGGGTACAATTTTATGTCATTTCTTTGGATACAAAGGCAGCTTAAAAAGTTTCCTCTGCTGCCTGCTGGTATCCAGCTCTTGCAGAGAGAGCTTTTTCCTGTCTCCCGTAGGTCTCTCCATCCATGTTTTATAACAGCTTGCAGGACCCTGCAGCAAATCGGATTACTAAAATGACTGGGGTTTTGTTGGGAGGTGCTTTTTTTGTTTAGAAACAACAAGGGTTGTGGAGTGTTTGTTTGTGTTTGCCCTGAATATCTCAAGGATCTGGTTTGGGCTAAACCCACAAACCATGGCATAGCTGGGCAGGAAGAGGAGCAGACTGCAGTGCCGACATCTATCTGCTTATGCCTGAAACGCTCTCCAGCTCTGCTGTTAAAAAAAATACAGAGGGACTTCACAAACAGCATGAACCGCCCTGATAAATAATGACCTGGTTTTACATAGCCGGGTTTCTGGAGTATTGAATAAACCCTGGCTGGCAGTAAGTCGAATGTGTTCGTTTTGGACTTACAAAGAAAATGACAGTTTCAGCTTTTGGGTCCCTGAACTTGCCATGTTGTTTGAAGTACTGGATTAAAAGACAGGTTTGGAGATGGACTTTCTTCTTTTTAAAAAAAAATACATGTAACTGCCTGTTATATCTTGTCTTTTCTTAGAACTGTGTCCAAACAACGTGATAGGGAAAGGTGTAGAAAAAAAGTGTCTCATTTAAAATGTTTGATATCCCTTGCCTTCTGTGAAGGGTTAGGTATCTCTTTTACTCTGTACTTACTACTGTACTGACCTAGACACTCTCGACTTTCTTCAATAACCTTTTCTGATTAGTGTGACCTGGATGAAGCTGCATAATTCTCTCCCTTGTTCTAGAAAAGTTAAAAGACCAGAGGAGGAGCACAAGACCTTTGCGAACCCACCCTTCAATCCATCTGATTCCGAAGCGTGGGGAGGAGTTCTGATCCCCTCGGCCACTGAGCCCAGGCTTGCTAGGAGACTTTAGTTTTACTGTAGCTATTCCTGAATTACAGTTTCATCACTTCAGTAGTAAGGTTTTTCGTTTTGCACTGCATTATTCTTGAATCTTATGTCTGTTTCTCGAAATGCTGTTTTCTTTTTCCTCTTTCCTCCTGCAGTCAGATGTACACTGCAAATGGCACAGACAGTGCCTCCTATTGTGGCTCAGGCTCAAGACTTCACATATGTAAAATGTGACTTGCAGCACTTTCTTTGAAGCCTAACCACAGCCAGGGAGCTGTAATTGCAGTCTTTGATTTGTGCCGACTTCACTTGTGGATTGGGCTTTGCTAGGGCATGCCTCGCCTGGCGAGACTTCAGCTGCAGCCCCCCAGTGAAGCCTTAGATGTGGGAAGTCTTCAGTCTCCTTAGCACATGCCTGTGGTTTCTTGAAAAGAATCCTGATTTGACCTGTTTTATATCTGTAAGGCAACACCATCATCACTCGTATTTTTAGGTATTATTTGGTTTATCAGCAGTAGAAGCAATTTCCAGCGTGTAGCCTTAATGTGCAGCTGGGGAAAGGCTGGGTTCTAGATGCTGTTTTCAGGATAGCTACTGTGTAATTTGCTGTACTGCAGTGTTCGCTTGGAAATAAAAATACGTGAGGCTTCCCTGTGCCTGTCCCCTTCCAGAATCACCGTGGTGTCTGCAGCCTCTCTGGAGGAGCTGGGCACGGTTAGGAGCTATGGAAAGGAGGCAGGCGCTGCAAAAGCTGCCTCTGGATTGAGAAAGAAGCAATGGCCGCTGTTGGAAAAAGCTGAGAGCCAGAGCAAGGCCACGGTCGTTATTTTAACCTCCTGACTTCAAAGACAGCTTGCTGGTAAGGGAAGGGGGGAGGAGCAGGGAACCATCTCAACAGAAGAGCATTTCATTTCCTTCAGTGAAGTAGACATTCCTGGCTGCTAATGGGGAGTAGCTCTGAATCACAGCGCTTGTATCAGACTGCTGTGAACTACTGGCCTGGCGCCTCAAGGCCATTCCTCAACAGGAAGCTGAATGTTTTCATGTAAGACTGAGAGGAAAACCTTCCCAGGAAGAGCAACCTGGACCAAACCTTTGAAAATCCGGGATGAAAAGGCACAAAATAAATATAAAGCTGCAGGGTGCTCTCCCCAGTGTTTCTCTGCTGTTTGCTTGGCCTCTCTTTCGTGCTCCTTGGAAAGGTAGAGCCCTTCGAAGCTCTTTGATCCGCACGTGTTACGGAGCACTGCACTACTTTATAAAAAATAAAAAAAAAAAAGGCAGGAAGCTCAGGAGGCTTTTTTTAGTTGGGACATGGGCTGGTTTTATGAGGAAATAGGAACTGAATTAGTCAATACAGGCCACCTCTGTTGAAACTGCTGGTTTGCCAGTGGACTTTTATCTGTGCTGTTTAAGAGGCCTCAGTGGCTTTAAATGTCCTTCTGTGGCTAGCAGCAGCAGGTGAAAATTATTCCTTATGTATAAGGGATAGCAGTATTTGGGCAAGGAGGGAGTCTGCATCTAATCTAAACCATACAGAACAGTTTGCTATAAATTCATGCTTGTCTTAGTCTGCAGCTAAATTTCAGTGTCCTCAACTTTCCTTTCCACTATAACAATAGCCACGTGGGTGACCCAGAGGAGGGTCAACTTGTTTAGTAAGATTTTGGGGCCTCAGCTTATGCTGATTAAAATCAAAGGGTACACAATCAGTTTTGGAGGCTTTCTACCCTGAACTACATGAGGCAGTGTAACTCCTTACTCAGGAGCTGCCACTCTACTCTGCTACGATGGGTGAAACGCTTTGTATTGTAATGGTTTACATGGAAGCTGCAGCAGATGGGAGGTGGGGGCTCAGTTATAAATGGCCCTGGTTTAAATACTGACGAAATGTAACGTACTGTAAAATTTGCTGACTAATTCAGCTTGTGGCTCTTGCAGGCTTAAGCAGTCTATCTATTATGATCAGTCTAAAAGAAGTTTGACTTGTGGTTTAAACCATTTCTTCATAAACTTGTTCTGTCTTGCCTTGTGTGACTCAAGGTGCTGGCAGTGTATCTTCTTTATGTGACTAAGCATTTTGTGTTTCTTCTGGTGAAAATTCATTTACCTTCTCCACTGAACTGCATTCTTGTGCTAATTTTGATCATTCTCAAAAGCTTTGCTCATTGAACCCTCTATTTGTTTGGTAGTTGAGTAATACATGGAGACCTAGAGGTTAATGTTGATTTTTCTGAGATACCAGTAATCCCCAAACAGTTACTGGAGAGCATGTGTCCATGTGTGGAAAAACGTCTGACTCGTTAGAGAGATTTTGGGTGGAGACCCTGTTGTAACCCACTTGGCTGGATCAGAAGGGTGAGGGTGATGGCTGAGTTGGCAACTGCGTAAATCAGCTGATGTAACCCAGAGACCTAGTGAGGAAGAACTGTTCCTCTCTGGATGAGCAATTCCTATTAGGCCTGTACTGTGGGCCATTTCACATGCTCTAAGATCATAAATCCTTCCAAGATCCTAGTGAACTCTACTGCTAGGGAGGAGGCCCATGGTTCTTACACAGCTGGAAGATGTTCCCTACCCTGCTAAGAGCAGAACAAATCTTCCCCAGTCATGAGGATGGATGGTAGAATCAGTGTTCACACAAGACTCATCCACCACATTCCTCTACCAAACTGCTTGCAGAAGACAGCATTTTTTCATTTCTGCAGGGAGGAGAGCTTGAGGCTCTGAAATAGAGGTTTAAATGGCCTCAACCACTGCACTACAGTACCAAAGCCCGAGGATGCCTAGTTTTGTAATGGTATCTGGGTCAAATGTTGTAGATAAATGAAATCCACTACAAAAGGGAAATACTTCTGCAATATGCTGGATGTTTAAAACCCCACCTTTCTAGTTAGTATCTCTGTACAATCCAAAGTACTTTCCATAAATATAGTTGCAAACTTCAAGCAAAAGCAAGTAGTAATAAATTCTGCATTTAACTTTGACATTGTAATGCACATTGCACTAATACAGTTGTCAGAAGAGTTACAGTGACCCATCACCAGCTTCTTTGAAGAGTATTTTTTTTAAAGGATTCATATAGTCTTTATCACATTCTCTCTCTCTCTCTTCCCCCCCTCTTCCCTATAGGTGGGAAAAGAAATGCTTTCTCAACTTGCAAAGCAAAGGCGGCGACACCAGGACCCCTTCTGGAGATGGAAGCTTGTTAAACCCTAGGTGTGTTCTTCATCCACAGAGACCACCCCCAAGGAGTCTGTCCAGGATGTCATTCACCCTGATGTCACTGCTAGAGACACTGAATCATAAAGACAATCACTGCCAAAATCCTTCACTATCACGAGGTCCAGCCCCGATATAAATAGAGCAAATGAGCTCCTGGGTCAGCAGAGCAGCTTTTGTCTTCACCTCTGCCTTGCACTCTTAAGCCCCCGTCTCATCTGTGTCCATATTGAGTCAGCAAACACAATAGCATGGCTGTCTCTGCCTGCTTCAGCCAGCAGAATAACGTAGACCACAGCTGCCCCGTACAGCACATCGAGGAATGGAATTTGCCTGGACCAGGATGACGCGCTCAACCTTCTTTTTATTTAATGGTGCAACAGGATCAATTTTGGTTTTAGCTTTTTTTAAGAAACTTGAATGCTTTTATATTTTAACTTTTAGTTTGTAATTTCTTTGGTGTATATTTTACTAGGTATGAGCTTTCAAACAAGTGTCAGAAATCTGAAATACTTTTTAAATAAAAGGAGTTTTTCTTTTTTTTTTTTTTTTTCTGCCAGAGGAAAAATCTGTATGGAAAAACGGTGGCTGTTTTGTTAAACTATTTGTAACAAATAGTGGCCTCTCAGTCTATATAATACAGTGTCCTATAGAACTAAATAAATGTAACAACAGTCAGCTGGTCAGTAGACATGTTAGTCTTGCATCATCTACTCTGTAAACATAAGCAATACATCCAGCAAATCTGACTGCAGTGAGTTCTCCTTCTCACCCATTCCCCTTCTCCTTGTAAAAAGCCCAGCACTTGAATTATTACTTCAATTGTTCTGTATTTGTATCTGTTTTTGTTAGCCTGTTAGTGGGATTTTATGCCAGTTGTTGAAATGAGCATTGATGTACCCATTTTTTAAAATAGTAAGGCACAGCCTTTGCCAAAAATACTGTCAACCAATTTTTTTTTTGTCATTCCAGTTTGAGTTAATGTGCTGAGCATTTGTTTTTTAATAAAAGCTTTGTAATAAAACTAAAGTTAACTGTCTTTAAAATTGGCTTAAAAAAGAAAAAAAAGAGAACCATTTTTGCTAGAATCCCTCAAAGGTAGAAGCAAGCTTAGGAAGGCATAGTCACTTGTAGGGCTGAAGACTTTTGGCTCAGTCTTCTGTTGTAGGAAATGCAATGTGTCTGTTTGGCTGTTTGCTTATCTGAAGTGATTTTGGAAAATGACTTTTTCTTTGAGCAGAAGTCTTAGTTCCATACCAGGAATAAGGAATGGGGAGGCTCAATGCTCCCTTGTGCTGCTCAGTTAGCTTTGGCCTAAGTGGAAGTACTAAGGATCCCTCCATCTTCATTTTCCTAGCAAAATCCTAGGGAAGGGAGCAGTGGTTTTAAGCTGATGATTAGGAATATGGATTCCCTTCTTTCGGGATGCAGTCCATGCCCACACAAGAGGTAGAGGCCTACAGTTAAATTTCTTATAGCTGTATAAATTATCCCACAGCCAGGGACTGAAGCTGGCTGCAGAATCAGCTGTGGAAGGCCTGGTTTCATGGTCTGAGATCCAGAGTCGGCATGGATTGCCTACTGCCAGTGGTAGGGAAATGTTAGCCTGGGAAATGTTCCTGCCATAGCAAGCAGCACAGCTGACTCACTTTTACTAAGGGACTTAAAAAAACCAGACACTGGAGCCATAGATAAACTAGTCCACTGATTCGTGAATGCAAAAGAAATATTATGAACTGCACATTGAATCAGCATTCCTTGTATTCCAGCTCACAAATCTTGTTTGGTGTGAGACTGGACTGAGTCAAGCTTAAGCTACAAGAAATGACATAGGTCAGTTACTGCCTAAGGAAGCTTTGGAATTGGATTGTTTATAAATGACCCTTTAACTCTGTTGCATAAGAAATTTCATAATTAAAAATGTTATAAAACAGCTTCCTCTTAAACCGGTGTGCACTGAACACATGCCCAGTTTTAGGGCTGTAACCAGCATATTAGTTCTTGCAATATTTATTTCTAGCAACTAGTGATTACGTTAAAAAAAAAGAAAAACAAGTGACCAGGCTCTCAGATGGCAGGAGAAAATATCTCTTGAGAGAACAGCAACTGTATACTGGAGTTTTGCAAGACTTGGCTATGTTTCCATTCAATTATCCCAGCCTTTGCTGGAAACCTGTCTGGCTTTTGGTTTGGGGTTTGGTTTTGTTTTTTAAAGGGGAAAAAAGGCAAGTACTTAGCAGAGTAATTGTTCTAAATCAAGGATTACTGCAGTGAGATCTGCAAATTACATGTTCCAAAGACAACAGTTCTTTTTAGAACTTTATAAAACATGACTAGTTTGTTTAGATTTTTTAATGGCTATTTAAAAAGCCATTTACCCATTCTGAAAAAATTGTTCCCAATAGACGTGTTGGCTTCTTGTAGCACATTGTCCCAAATACACTGTCGTGAACAGTTGCCTGTCTTAAGGACGAAAGGTCTTCCAGCTCTGATAGTGACGAAAAAGAATTTGGGAGCTAAAAATAATATCTCTGCTGTTAACATACAGTGAACAAGCACCATGTGTTGGGCTCATTCATAGATCAAAGACCTTCCACATACAGCAGCTATGGGAAAGGTTAACTAATATGGAAGGCTTAGGATGCTGCCATGAGAGCACCTGAAACAGAGTAACCCTGCTGTCCCGGAATACCCCCTGTGCCTTGGGTCTGTGTCCACTCCTGCCCTTCCCTGCTAATTGGCATTTGTTCCTGTGGGACTGAAAGAGCAAACTGACGTGGGTCCTCACTGTTCTGTGCCAGTTTGTCAGTGGAGACAGGTAAGCTAGTAAAGATGGCCAAGCGATGATGGTGTTACCCTGGTTGTAAGACTAGGTTTAAATCCTTGTGACATAGAACGAATTATTCCAGGTGAGACTCAAAACCAGCACGTAAATTCCTGATGAGCAATTTCGGCAGAAATCAGAATCTAACCATGTCTCTTTTGGGTGCCTGAGGAGATGATTATCCTGTATTTCCCACAGAAAACATCTTCAAGGATTTAAATGCTCCTACCTAATGGCTGAGTTAATTATCCAGACACTTCTGTACAAGCATTCACAAACCACTCTCTGCCCCCACACTTGGTTCTGTGCATGTGCTAAAAGCAGTTCTTGCCCGGATCACAGCATGGGTAGTCTAGTTCATAAACACAGAGCTATCCCAGTACCTAGGAAACACACAGCCTTCCCCCTCCCCTCACCGAAAACAGCAGACACAGAACAGGGGAGTTGAGCCAGGATTATTTACAGCTAATCAGGCCAACATCACAGGATGGTCTGGCTCCTCAGGCTTCTGGATCACCTGGACCAGAGCCATTTTCCCTGTGTTACATAAAAGAACAATGCTTCAGCTAACTTTGGCTTCTTACACAGCAAGTGATGACAGATTCACTAGTTGTGCTTATAGGGACTCACCAGCTCTACAGAATTATCTTTGGTTGTAGTTTCCGCTTTGGATTAGCCAACAGAGAAGGCACTAACTTAGTTGTACAAGGGATAGCTTGATGGCTGGGTCAATTTGCAGCAAATGTAGGGCCTTAAGGACCCAATCGTTGCTCCAGGCTCTAGGACAGCAGAATCCATAGTATCAGTTATCTGCACTCCTTTGAAACCACTACGGTACACAAGGCTTTGAAGCAACCATTCTGTTTCCTGGTGGCCACCTGCTCTGATCTGCGTGGCAGCTAATTAGGCTAAAGCAAGACTGGCAGAAAATTAAGGACATTACTGAGACTAAGAAATGCCCTGTAACCTCTCCCATAATGCAGCTGCAGCTTGTTCCCTTCATTTGCAAGGGGACTAACATGCAAGGAAGCCTCTCCTCCAGCATAAGGGCCTAACACAAAGTAGAACATTAGAAAGGAAAGAAGTAAGTCCACAAATAGCCAGAAGTCTGTCAGCTATGAATACATTTCTCTTGAGTCAAGTCAGTGAAAAACTGCTGGGTTAAAAAGGAAGTCAGCCAAAAGGAGAGCAGCTGTAACAGGAAAATGGTCGGCTGTAAACACATTCCGAGATGAAACCAAAAACCTAGAAAATATGCCCAAACACATTCATTTTCCACATCACATCAGGAAGAGAGACTCTGGATTAGTGTATGAGTTTACCCTTTGAATCTCCTCACAGATAAGAAGCTCAGTTTTAGAAAGCAAAGCAAGCAAATGGGCATCTGCCCAGGAAAAGGGACATACCTGCCAGAAATAGGGGAAATTAACCTCTTAATCACCCATTTTTGGCCGGGTCAAAACAAGGACTGAAATACTGCTCCCCATCCTCCCAGATAAACAGTCATACCTTCAGGCCATGGGTTTTAAATTATGTCTTCTCTTTGGCTGGGACATTCCTCCTGCTACAACCATGCCTTCACTGAATCACAGATGTCTGCTTAGCTGAGATAACAGTCACTGCATACTTGGTTTGGGAACCTCAGAAAACTAAGGTTTTCTTCTTCTGAATGATGTTCTACAAAACACATTTTGATGAACTCACCCCATCCCACCTTTCAGAAACCAAGCACATACAAACAAGCGACATGTTCATTAACCTGTCAGCTATGAAAAACCAGCATAGACCAGCAGAGCTAGGAGAAAAATTTCTGTTTCACACTAGAAGAGCAACTCACCCAAGAAGTGTTCTGTCCTATTCACTGTGCTGAGAAAAGGTAACTGACAATAAAATCTTCAGCAGAATAAAAAAAATAACATACTTCAAAACTTAATGATGGTCAAGAGGGTTATTTGGAGAGGCCATTCTTTGAATTGGTATGAATTTCCTACAGCTAAAAAAATGGCTAAAAATATCCTACAGGATATCTAGTCGACTGAGTTAGGACAGCTCTGTCTTTTAAGACAGAGAAAAAGCCACAGAAACAAGGATTCAGATCTTGACAAAGCAAAATGCTATAGAAGGATTAGTTTTTCTTGGCACCTGCCTGTGAAAGCGAAGTGCTGGGTAACAAAAAAGGAGACAGCACACAACATAGCATGGCAGTGACTACATCCTTTGACTGAAAAAAGCTCGAGATGGACAAGATTCTTACATTCTAGTTGCTGCTTTTGCCACCCTGAAACATGTTTCCTTTTTGCTCTTCTGTGCGAAATGTTTAATTTTGTCATGACTAACATCACCAGCAACAACTTCTTTCATTCTACACTCTTTTAATCCTAAATTAATAGGCAGTAATCATATTTGCAAACAAATCATGTGACAGAACAGTCACTCCTTTTTCCTGTAAATACCTGCTAGCTTCAACCTGTACTCAACTTTTTATGACAATATCCTGAAAGAATTCACAATCAAAACACCTTAATCTAATAACCCTCAACAAATTTAACCATGAATGGTTTTAGTCACTGTTTGAAAATTCAAATTGTATAAGGAAGATTTCACAGATGGTCTAAGTTTCCCTTTGTGTGGGACTGGTATAGCTGCATGACCCAGAAATCAAACCACTGGCAGCACTCAGTAATCACCGAGCAGTCCAATTTTGCCTATACTGGTACTCTAAAGCAGTGACTACCCATATTTAATTGTTTAGAAAGTGTGACTTTACTGAAATTACTTACTGAAACTGAATTGCAAGCAGTTTCTCAATGTTCAAGCAGTTTATTCCCTTCTTCCTCCAGTCCATTAGAGCTCACTTCTACACTAGGGTTTCTCCCTCCTCCCCCTCCTCTCTCAAGTTTGACTGACTCCTCTGTTCTTGGCCTGTCCTCATTGGCAGAAAGAGTTCCCTGCTGACGGAACAGCGTTGCTAACTGCTCTTTCCCACTCAGAAGCAGTCTCCCCTTTCCAATGACCTAATGCTGGATTTCCTATGAACCTAAAAAAAATAGACTTAAATCTAGCACAGGTCTAACACCTATACTCTATTTTCATTCTGTCCAGTTTGAAAACAAATACAATTTGAAGGAAGAATGGGGAGAAAGACTATTTTATAGACAACTGAAGGAAGAATTTCCCTGCATATCTGTTCCCCAAGCACTTTTGAAGGATGGTACTTCCTTAGCTCCCAGGTATGTTGTGAGGATCTGATACAATTACATGTAACTCATGTAAACCACAGACAGAAGAATTAAGGGATATTTTAAATGAGATGCATACAGCTACACTACATGTATAGTTACCATAACAGCTACCACACAATTATATAAACATGGAATATACTGTATTTATCAACCAAAATTCAAAGAATTCTTCAATCACCTTACTCCAGCAGTTGTCTCGCTAGCTTAACCCTTTGCCATTTTTGGGAAGGAGTTAGCTCACTTTCTGAGGCAATGGCAAGGAAACCCATACAGAACAGAGAAAACAAAGCACAGAGAAAGCTGATGGGCGTACATTTAAGGGTGTCACCTGTACTATTTTCTATTGGGCACTACTGCTATTGTAGCATTACCCTGCCATGACCCCAGGGAAGTGTGGAGGGACCCACGCTTAGGCGGAGGGTGTAACTAAGCAGAAGTAACAGCTCACAGAGAAGATGAAATGGAAAAGCGCTAACACCAGTTCCAACCACCCATCACTACCAGAGGAACAATGAAGACTAGGCAGGACTTTCTCACCTGTCCCTTTACCAGATTTCATCCAGTTTCTTTTAGACATTGTGGCCCATACTTGATTAAATTAAGTAACTTGCAGATGACATCTCCTAACCAGGACAGAAAAGCCTGCCACATTCTTCGCAGCATACAGTAGTTGGGGTTGAAGGATGTCCTTGCTAATTCACATCTTGAAAACACTTCTAGTCAAAGGTATCTAAAATCCTCTAACACATGCTGGATTTCCAGCTGCCAAATATCAAACTTCATTACTTCTTTCTCCATTCCCCAGCAGATTCAGCAAGTTCTTCAAAACAACTTATTTCATGCAGAAGGTAGAGAATATGGCACTCCTTTTAGATTGATTTTTAGATTTCCCAATTTCAATACAAATCATTTGTAAGTTGAGCTATGTGCCTGTGGACTAGCACTACTCTCATAATATGAATTACATGAAATTCTAAGTCAAACTGATACCAGCAATAGCCAAGCCCAGTCTTATCTGTCACTGAAACAGTTCATTCCCTAAAAACACAATAAAAGCAATTTTTCAAAATCATAGTTTTCATTAGAAACTTTCCTCCCTGTAATGTTAGAAATGTCTACCACTGTAGAAAAGCTGTGGCCTTTGCCAAAAAGCAATGAGCCTGTGGGTGAAGATGGTGCCTATTGTACAATCATTTGACATATTCATCATTGTCTGCCACTATTTTCCCCTTCCACTGCTATTTCATCTATCACATTCAATAGGCTAAGCAATGATTTCAGCTGTAAACATGTGCTAATAGTCTTCAGAATATAACTCTGTCTTTGAGGTAAACTATATGTTCATCTTTTAATCTATGACAACCAAATGTCCTTACAAATTTAGATCCAAGTAACAATACTGGCTTCAGTTCATAGATTTGCCAGTTTAGCGTCAACTTAGGCAACAATAGCTTTCGGTCTTGGCCAAAAATAAAATGCTAAGTCTCTAAGAAAGAGAAAGACTTCTTCCTCAGTTTTAAGTAATGCTTTTGTTTAAAGCAATAAAAAGAAATGGTATCAGGAAAACCACTTATGTGAAATTCACAGCATCTTCTCCCTTTCCCCTATATTCTCTCCTATTAAAAGAAAAAATCACCATTTTAAACCTCTCATCTCTCTAGTACTAAATAAATTAAAATCTCCAAGTATCTTCTGTCTCTTACTCTAAAGTAAGCTATTGAAAAACCCATCATCAATCTCACACTTCACACACACTGCTATTTTCCTAAAAGCACCCTGACTGGTTTTAGAATCCACAGCCTCATTCAAATCAGCTCCCTCTCAATGAACTATTTCCCTGCGGTCTATTTCAACCATGCTCCTCCTGAAAGGACTCACAGAAGTTTTTTAAGGCACATTATTTGGGTGTCCACTGCACATTCTCTGACACTGATGTCACAAAAGCACTCAGAGATCCATCTGTAAGCAGATGGGATAACCTTTTGACTCAAAAGAAAGTGAAAGGAGAGGGTGAAGAAATCAGGAGGCAGGATTTTTTTCAGACTGTTAGAAGCACAGTCCGATTGCTACTGTCTGAAATTGCTAATTAGCAAGAGCAGAATTTTGTTCCTGCAAGTAATTGTGTTCAAGAAAGTAGACAAAGAGGAAACAGAAGAAGAAAAATATGAAAGTTGCTGTTTTCTTTTACATTCTCTCAAGAATTGATGGGAGATGGGAGAACTTGCCATTAAAGTCCATGCCAGTTCTTTTCTAGTATTCCCCATTATTCTGGAAATCAAGTTCAAGATTTAAAAATAAACTAGGACCCCCAAAATCAGGCTCTTCAATAAATACTTTTTTCAAGCTTTGAGAGGGATTTCAGTGCTGAGAAGAAATCACAGGAAGCTAGATGCCTCATCTGTTTAGATGTTCTGGAAAACATCACTAGGCTTCCAACTGAAATAAAAGGCTTTTAGAAATTTCACCCTAAATTGCAATGAAGAAAGAATTGCAACATCAGCTGTAAGGAACCCATTAGCCCTCTTGACATCTTCAGAGAAATAAAGCAGTTGTCAGAAACAGTTTACCTTTTACAACCTCTTTAGAGAAAACCAACAACTAAAAAGCCTGTGAAATACAAATGCAGTGTATCTTACACCTGCTTATGCTTGTGGCTTTGTAGGAGTCAAAGCAGCAGGTCCCAAAGTTAATGTAAAGTAGGTGAAGATTCCAAGTTGAAGCAAGGGCTTCCTTCCAATGACTGCAGTGCTCCAATCCAACTCAGGGCAACACTGCATGCCAAAGAGTCAGGGAACAGAGTGGTCTCTTCATTGGATTGTGTGTTATCTACATAGGTCCTGCCACCAACAGAGCAGAGAAATGTCAGCCTGCACACAACCAAGATCCACTTACTGTAAATGTGTGGTTTTACCAATTTCTATTGCACAAATGTTTAATAGATCCATTTGAGTATGCAAGGATAATTAAGAAAAAAAGGGGGATTTTATTTGGTGCTAATTCACCACATGCAAATTCCAGCTGTTTACTGTAGACCTACCACCAAGCATACACTTCTTCCCACAGCTCATCAGAAAGCCTCTTGCTGGTGAAAGTGGTTAATCCACAACATTTTTGTTGCTGAAGCCAAGACTCCAAATGGGGGGTTTAAGTTACTAATGACAAAAAACTCACATTCTTTAACTAGCGAATACTGTAAGGGTTTGTCCATTTACAGAAAACCACCCTAGAAGTGGTTGCTGGCAGAAAAATTGGACCAGAATAGAAGAAGCTGTTACCAGGCAGGACAGAGATGCACAAAGCAAAGCAGCAGCAAACAACAGGCTAGGAAAAAATCCTGTTATCTGGCAGCATGGAACAGCCAAAGTAAGCGACAAGTTCCTTAGTGCGCGCCAAGCAAAAGCCTTGTGCTAAAATATCCTCCTGTGCTGTGGCCAACTTGCAGCATCTGACCCCAGGCTGGAAACAAAGCTTGGCCTTACACCTCACTGTGATGCCTCATGCCACCACATGACAAAAGAAACGCCTCCTTTAATAACTAGGTTTGATGTTTTGAATTATTCCTGACCTAGAAGCAACCAAAACTTCCAGCCAGCATTAGAACTTTATGGTCCTGGTTTCTCTGCAAAGAATGCACTGCCATGAGCTATTTGCAATTTATGGAAAACCAAATAGAAAACCTCTAAGGGAATAAAAGAGAAGAGTGAATTGAACAAGTGCAAAGCTGCTCCATGGGCATACAAACCTGAATCTGACTAATATATTATCAGTAAAACCTAACATCATCATAGACTGTTCTGTGATGTCATACATTTAATTTTAGACTCCACATAGCATTGCATTTATAAAGGAACAAGTTTACTGGATAGTAAATGGTATGTAAAGAGTGATTTCAGTTTTGACTTGAACTTTCGAGAAGATCATAAAGCTCAAGGCAGATCATCCTACAAATCATCTTTACAGTTACCAGATTGTGGCTCTACTTAGCCGTTCTCTAACAGAATTCAGTAGAAGCACATTCCTCTGGCTGTGAACAACAGGAAAAGCTACTGAAGAACATATAACATGAAAAGATCTTGCTCTCAAAAGAATCACAGCATCTGCTTTTGCTCCTGGTCTCAGCTCTTTCAAAAAGCACTGGGAAAAGGCTTTATTCAGGTCAGTTTTATAACTGCTCACATGGCTACAATCCACAGTGAATAAAAATACTGAGATGTGGGTCACTGTTGTGGTACTAGTTGGGAAAGTAGGAGTGTGGCACCACGGCTACAGGTGCCTCTCTTGAAAAAATGAGCTCCAAAACTGCCAGCAGTGAATTTCTAAGGAAGGTTGGTCTCCACAAACTACAGAAGCTGCTTCTGGTTTGCCCACATCTTTGAAGTCACTTGGTACTGTAAAGCAGCCTTCTCTAGATGCAAGAATAACAGTGCATTAAACAACAGAGATTATCTGCTAGTACCTCCATCCTCTAGCACCCACCTTCTAGCAGCACACCTGGCCACAGGAATACGCTGCATTGCATTAGCTTACACCTAACTCACTTACAGACTTTACTGACCAAAGCCTGGCACAAGACCTGTTCACACCAAAATCATCTTTTGGGCAGGCAAACAAAACACCTCTTTTTCAGATGTCCTCCTCTTTCTAGTAACAGATACACATTTAACAAGACAATCATATCTCACTACACTTCACTTTATACATCAAATTTCTTATTTTTTGCTTCTTCACCCTGATAAACATTCACTAATTTATAGTAAGTGGATCTCCAGAAGAGATTGATTGACGAACCTCAAAAGTTTCACAGATACCTGGAGGTGTGTAAGAGCCCTATCTACAGAACAAGCCACCAAATATGGCATTAAAACAAACCCAAACCACAACTGAATCCATTCAGAAGCCACTACACCTCGCTTTTCAGAGACCTGATTCACTGCTGGAGTACAGGGCTGCTAGTACTGGATCTCATGGCTCTGAAGAGCCCATGTTATATGCTGGAGTTACCTCCTGTTAATCGGTTTTTGAAGGACATTGCATTGTCACCTCAAAACCCCTGGTTCAGATGGCTTGGGGGACAAATACAACTCATCTATGAAAGAAAAAAAGATACATTTCCAAGTTGTTTTATGCAGTTGCTCAGTCAAACACTCTTTCTACTTCGTAAAATAAGGCATAGGTTCACAAAACTCTCATCTGGACAGAGCTGGGCTACTCACTTCAAGACAGCTACTCATTTTCAGGGGCTAAACTTCCATCAACATACAATCACTATACATTAAATTATTTGGCAGTGCTGCTTTCTCAACTAAGCTCCTACCAAGGTGATGTTCTGCAAGGAACAAACTCCACTTTCCATTCCAGATTCAAATCGATACTACAAGCTGATACCTGTCCAAGAAAACTAGCCTCTTCCAGTAAAGCTAAATGACCTGCAAACACAGATGCAGATTTAGAACTTCAGGACATCTGCACTCAACAGTGTAGCCATTACTACTGACCCACATATAAGTATTATTGTGTTCAGTGCCATTAATGAATAATATTTCATTTGTTAAGAAAAAGCCAAATTTCAACTTCTACACACTTAACTCCTTTTCAGATCAAACTTTACTGCCACCTCTTGCACTTTATACTCCATAAACCACTCCTGCAGAGCACTCTCCTCTGCCCAATTAAGATTCTGCTTTCAAGTCCCTGTTTAAAATTTGCTGTGCTCCCGTTTTCTCCCCCGCCGTGTCAGCAGCGAGGTTGACCACAGATGGAGCACATTTGGCAGCTGAAATGACCCAGATGCTGAATCTGGAGCCATCTTCCCAGCTGCAGTCACTGGGCTCACGTCCGACTCCTCAGCTGTTGGCTGTCAAGCTGCCCTCGAGCTGTGCCAAGCGTACATCCCAAAGCTTTGACCAAAGTGAGGCAAATGCTCTAAATCTGTGAGGCCTGCTGACAGAAAGGATAATAAAGACTAAAGGTTTTAAAAGTAGGCAGTGAGGGAAACTGAACACCCTTCCCTTTCTCTTCTATCCCTCTTATTTTTCCACAATCTCTTTTCCACTATCAATAAAAATTCAAGGAGAGCTGGATGGTGAGCACAGGTCTAATGTACCACAGCCTAGTCTGAGGTACTGACCAGCAGGAGATTCCCCTTCATCAACACTATGTGCAGCGGAAGGTGGCTCATGTACCTCTGCTTCAAGTCACGGCCACAGCCTGGGCTGGGAAATAATCTTTACTGAGGAAAGGTGGCAACAGACAATTCCTTTATTTCATTACATATTCTTTAAGCTCTCTAGAAATCTTTAAACTAGCAAAGCTGTAGAAATTCTTGTAAAATTCAGGAGTATTTAATATTCTACCTCTGGCTAATTTCCTCATGACCCTGAACTTTAAAAGGGACTTCTACATCCTCCATGCCTCCCCACTGAGGAGCAAAAGAAAAGGCTTACCTTGTTTCAATGGCTACAGTCATTCAATTACCACTATGCATTCTGATCTAGATTTAAGAGGGAGTATTTGAAGTTTTCAACCTTTACCTCATCTCTACTCATCCTGGCACAGCACTCCACATGCTGATAAAATAAACTATCCCCACCCACCATTAAAGTACCTCCACAGGGCCTATTCTGCTAAAAAAAAAAGTTTCTTCTCCAATTGCAAGTTCAACTTACAAATGCCTCTTTTTCAGGTTTCTTCTATTTATTACATATACACATACTGTACGTGTTAGAGCTTCTGAAAGGAAAACACTGTTTTAGAGAATGTTTATTTTTCTAAAATATCACATTTAATAGTGAAAAATATTTTGCACGTTTAACATTAAATAGCCTATGCCTTGCTATAAACCTACCCCTTTCCAAATTAAAGAACATCATCCAAGTAAAGGGAGCAGTAGCAAATTACTTCTACCTAAATGTTTTTGTAAAAAACAAATTGCATTTTTTAAGACACAAGAGTAATACACATTCCCACTTTTAATTGCTACTGAAAACAGTAGTACTGAAGCTAACTTTACCCTGCAGTACTTAAAAGCCACTAAACTGAGCTACAAGCATTAAGAACCTTCAGTGAAACAGACTTCATATGTAAGAAGTGGACTGTATTTTAGCAAAACCAAGTCAATTTAAAAATATATTAGTAAAGGAAAGAGACTGTCTATAGTACTGTTTCTTTCCTTTAACCCTTTTCTTTCAAGACAAGTGGCTCAAAACCAGATGATATGTAATTAAGAACCAGGATCCAATAAACCAAAAATTTTTTTCTCTACTCAGAGATTTCTTATGTGATCGTGTGCAAGGAAATTAACATCTGTCAGCGCCAGTTTCTTTATATGCAATCAGAATTAATGATGGAGGATGGAGGAAGAGGCAACTTGGCATTAAATAATTATTCATAATTTCTCTAATTCAAAATATCTATATAAGCGCTTAATACAGAAAGTAAAGGAACACTACTAGGGAATTGAACCGGAACACCAATCCTCATGCCCACTTGCTCTGCAATACTAGGAGAAAAGATAGCATTTGAGGCACTCCCACCATGGACAAATTCAACTCTGCTAAGCGCCAAGGAAATGAAGTTGCAAACCAGAAGGTGCCTCACATAGCCAGACACAAGCACAGCACAAACTCCCAATTGCAATCCTGAAAGTACTCAGCTACAGTAGTAGTATATTGTGTAAAAGTGACACTTTAAATACAGCCAATTTACAGGACTCTAGAAGACATTCAGAAGCTTTCACCAGTGTCCCAGCTTATGCCCCTGAGAACAGAAATCACCTAGAAATCTTCATTATGTTTCTACAGCACCTAGCAAAAGTAGGCCCCCAACCACTAATTGAAAATGCTAGAAAACCCCAAGACAAATCATGAGCTCTGCTTTTAAATGCTTTATTGGGAACCTTCTGTTAAGGGAACCGCCTGCCATTGTGGGATTCTTTATTTATTTTTAAATATGTCCTTCAAAACATTATTGTTCAAGGCACTGTAATTTACACCTACAGATTAGTGGTGCACTTAGGAAAAATCCTAACAAAACAACCCACTGCATTTCCAGGCTGCATTTGCCAGCGTGGGAAGAGACTGCCACCCTGTGGTCTCCATCCAAGACACAACTGCAAGCCCTCACACTCAACACAGAATTGTTGAAAATTTTATTTTTAAGAAAGTGAGGTTATTTTTAGGATTTTCCCCATCAACATAATAATGTTTCAAATACATAAATTCACTTGTCGTTCTGTATGGCACCTGAGAAAAATCAACATTTCATGAAGGCACTGTACATAGAAGGATTTTTGGAATTATAAGAAAAAAATCAACCTACCAAATCAAGCTTTGACCACAGTTAACTAGTGCAATCACTCAGTTCACAAGTGAGTTATGTTCTAAACGCAGCTTGTGCCACCCTTGGGAAGGTTTAAACACCTGTATTATGGCAATGCTGAATAGCATATACAGATAGTTTAACACCTCTTCAGGTCTGGAGTTCATTTGTATTTGTAAAATCCTTCTCCAGTCTTTTTACCCAGCTTCTTTTCTTCTACCAGTTTATTCAGGAGTGGGCTGGGTGCAAAAAGAGGATTGTTGGGCTCTAATGAATGCCATCCTGGAAAGGAAGGGAAGTGGATGAATTAGTAATAGTTCTGTTTATTTGCAAAGATAACAGAGATCTGCAGCTCCTTAGAAAAATATTCGAAGGTCAGAAAACTGAAGAAGGACTGGAACTTATTCTAGGCTCTCTGAGACCCTTCAGTACAGCTTCATAAAGCCCAGATCAGTATTGATGATTATGCAAAAATCTAACAATTAGTCTTCAGGCTCAGTGTACTCCAAACACCTTATAATCTCCACCACCAAGGACTTTTTAAAATAATTAGGGAGAACTTTTGAAACATAGTTAAGTACAAGGAAATAAAATAAAGGCTCTGCTGAAAAGAAATTCAAGTGCCAAGACATTCCAAGTTGAATTTCTACCTGTGAAACACACGGTCACTTGGAACAATATAACACTACTCCACAGTACTGACTAAAAGCAAAAGAGGTTCCACTGAAAATGCCATCTTCAAAGTGACATTTTTGCCTCAGAGAATGTTTAAGCTGCTCATTCAAAAGAACACAACAACCATCAACAAGCTGTCACCAATTATATATATTTTTGCTACTGTATTGACATTCACCCACGTATTAAATGAAGTGACAGGGAGATGGTTTGCTTATGTTTTTTGAGGTATTTACTGGGTTTCCTATTAATTAAGAATGAAAATATGGCTGGTAGAAAAATGATAGGGAGTCTCAACATTTGTTGCTTTTCATCAGAATTTCTCACCTCCAGTACATGTCACTGATTCTTTTTAGTTATATAAAGTACCATTAAAGTTAATATCATTATTATTTTCCAATAGCACCTGATGAAGTCAGCAAAGCCACCACTGTTCTGTCCCCATTTACAAAGGGTACAGGCATGCAGTACAAATGCTGTACTCACACAGCATTCCGAGCTGAATTCTAACTCCTTTCTTCTCAACAGTTCAAAGGCTGTACCATAAACATTCAGTTTAAATAATTAAGAGTCACATTTGCATTAGAACATCTACAATTTAGCTAAAAAGGGAAAAGCAGAAAAAAATAAGCATGCAGTACCATCTATAATGTATTTACTGGTATCCAACCCAACATAGTCCAGCAGTTCAAATGGACCCATGGGATAGCCAGCCCCAAGCTTCATAGCAACATCAATATCTTCCTTTGATGCATCTCCTAGAGAAAAGATTGACAGTTTGATGAACAGAGAAGACTCCACATCTCCTTGGCACCACTTATAAATAATTAACAGGGTGTTATTTCACCCTGGTGCAGCTCTTCACAGAAATCTCTGCATGTTTCACAGCCACAAAAACTGGAGTCAGCATACACATGCTGGGGCATAAAGCTGAGCCTCTCACAAAAAAAAAGGAAAAAAAAAGCAAGCCCTGCTGGCCTGCTTTGCATTTTGCTGGCTTCCTCTTGCATTTCAATACAGAGCACTGCACTACTGATGGAGCCACAGCTACTGTGCTGAACCTGTCAGAGTGACTAAAGGAAGGACTGGTCACTATGAAGAAACAAGAGCTTCTTCTAGAGGGTAAGTAAGGAAACAACTCAATTTCAGCTTCATGAGATCAGCAGCAGCTTTTGAATGATGCACAGGACAGAGCTACCCTTACACTACAACTGCCAGAACACAAGTGAGATCCAGCTGATGGGTAAGGCAGGAGAGGGGAGCAGGAACAGCTGAGTAACCTGCTTAGCTACAGCACCTATCACCAGAGGATATCTGTTGGCATCAGAGATGGCAGATAGGAGAGGCCTGAAACGACTGTGCAGGTGAAGTTGAATTCATGAATTCCAAAATTATAAAAAAAAAAATAATCAAAATTATCAGAAATTTGTTACTTCTACTTCAGTCTGTGCTTATAAAAATACAAATCCTGCATTGCCACATTATCACAGTTAACTTTAACCTCATTCTTTAGCTGGGAATACATATTTTAGACTGTCATCAAAGCAGATGCACCTCTACTGCATACTTCTAACTCATATTTTGATAAAGGCAGTGCACTTTCTCTGCAGATCCTATAAAAAGGATGAAGTTATACAAACCCCAGAGGTACTTGTTAAGTAACCTCCGTGCTTGATGCGTACAGGCATTCAGGGTGTCCAGCAGCTTGGCAGACACAGCCTGTGCAATTTATACACCTAAGATCAGAGAACCTTAGAAATAAATTTACAAAACCTCTTGTAAAGGTAACAACTTCAGTGACAGTTCTGTATGAACTAATAATTTATAGATACCTCCCTTTACTCTTTAAAGCCAACGATGTTTTTTAAAGCCACGTTTTATTTCTGAGAAGCTGCGGAGAATAGCCTTACCTAATTCTAACACAATTTCAGTTTCCCAAATTCAAACATAGCTAAATCCTCAGCTCATCTGCAGTTGATACAGGTATACATACTTGTTCTATCAACAGATTTGTCCCACATTGTCAAATTTGGGACTTGGCCACACGACAGTTCCATTATAACACAATAAGAAATATTAAAAGGGCAAACATGGGCTATGTTCCTAGTTCATTCTACTCTCTCCTAGTATAAAGCAGACTTCCACAGAAACTTATCTGACTGCTTTTTAGTTTTTCCACTAAGAACAGAGAAGTACAGACCACTAGACATTAATATTTACAATATGCCCCCTGTTTAAGTCATTGTTAATATACTAAAGGTATTTTGCCTATGCAAAAGTGCAAATTTAACAGAATGAGATTTTTGTATAAATAAAAACTAAAGGACTAGCCCAATAAAATGGCATTTCAGTGCTTGGGGTTACAGGGAAAGAGACACAATTTCATTCTAATGTAAATGACAATCTGGTTTAAGTGTCTACTCTGAGAATAAACACAAAGGATATCATAAAAATTTAACCTGATTCACTGGAACATATTAATTAAAAGACAGCCATCAGCCTTCTCAAGACATCAACCAGCTTTTTAAATAGATTTCATTAGAGTTAAAAGTTCACAAATGAACTTTAGCAAGTTTGAAAATATACTGTGGGACAAAATACAAAAAGAATAAAGATTAAATCAAACTATTGTTTAGCTTAGCCAGAAAGCAGACAGTTTTAACATACAAACTCAGTGACTGTTTTCTTCTGCATTTAATTAAAAGTTCTGTTGTCTCCTGAAATACGCACAGTGATACATGTCACTTAACAAAGGCACCTCTTTTAAACACACTGAAACACCCACACACTTTAAAACTGTGACTTTTTCTAAAAGAATAATGCCCCCTTGCATTCATGCCTTTGCCTTTCAAGTCACTAAATTTGCTCTTTTCTCCCTTTGAGATGTAATTAGGTACATCTGTTGATGGATAAACAAGTAGTGTTGGTTTTGGTTTTTTTTTTTTTTTTGGAGATCAAACCATCCCTTCCATGTGCTTTAAAAGAGATTTTTAATATTTAAAGCATATTTGGTGGAATCCTGAAAATGGAGTGCTTTCATCTGTAAAAAGGCAATGATTTCAAAAACAAAATGTTTCAAATGACATTCTTAGTAGCATGGAGCTACGAGCAGAGCACTTGAAATAAAAGCAATTATAGTCTGTAATTTCATCTTTATCCACTACATTCATTATTGGCTTCTTTTCAAAACAACCATCAATGCTTTGAAAAATTCAGTGGTTCTTCGGGGATTCATGATTATTTCTACCTTCATATTAATGTAAAAGAGACCAGCAGCAAGACTGGAGTTCCTGAAGAACCCATGTATAAAAAAAGGACACAGAAAGGGAACAGGAAGGTTTACGTGGTAGTAGCTGAGCCCAAATCACTTCTGTGACAGTACTGCAGTGTGACACTGTTACACCACTTACCTTAAAACTGGTGGTTTATTTCACAAGCCCCATATAAGTGAACTCCAGAGAACTTTTCTAATGGGCCCATTATGGGATTTTCAATCCCTTTTATCAACGTCTCCTGGGATGGAGAGAAGGAAGTTCCTGAATAGCTGGCAGAGGATATTTTTACAATGGCACTACACTCACCTTGTCACCTCTAAGCCAGAAATATTTTCCACCACCAGGAATTTCACACACAAGTACCTTCCAACTCTGCATAACCTGACATTTCAAAGTGAAGGCAAGGCCTTTCCAGATACACATGCTGGATCATATTTAACATTCTCTATTCACTTCCAGCCTTTAATGTCTGAAAATTTTGAGGGAATTCCAAGGTTTTTCTGAAGCAACGTAACATTTAGCAGGGTTACATGCCAACCTCCCCTGAAGTCAATATCCCACCAAATACCTCTCTCAAAAAGTCGAACAGCTTCCATCATATATGGCACCAAGAGACGGTTTACAATAAACCCTGGAGTATCCTAGGAAAAATAAAAGAGGGATTCTAAGCAAACACTCTTTACCAGAACTACACTCAAAAGATACATGACAAATGAAACAAGTAGATGAAGACACTTATTGTATCATTACATAAGATACTCTCTGAACTGCATTTTTCACCTCATTTATCTGGTCAGTATTAAAGCCTAAAACATTGTGAAATTCAAATAAGGAATGGCACATAAACAGTCATCATGACTGAGCACAATAAGACTACTACAAGCCCAAAGCAATTGATCTTAAAACAGTTGAATGTGGCCAGTCTTTTTTTTTATCAGGATTCCAATGATACGATTTCCTGAAGAACAGGAGAAAAGCAAATCTTCCCTAGCAAGTTTTTTTTGTATGTGTGTCCACTACCAGAAACACTCCTGACTAAATAGACTACTTCTCCTCCACTGCTCACTGGTGACCCATACTTTTGAAAGTTAGGATCATTTTTACAGCAAACATCAACACTAACAATGAAAAGATAAGATACATGCTGTCAGAAAGTAACAAATGAATACAAAACTTCTTTTGCACAAGCATTAATCAAAAGCAGTAATACAAACACAAGAGAAAGAGCTTTGCAAATATAATATTGTTTTGTATACTACTACTCTTTCAGATGTTTATTTTCATTCCATTTTATCTCAATATTTAATCCAGACAATTCCAAGCAATGTTTTTTCTATAAGCAAGAATTTTTAAAAAAAAAAGTTCAGGAGTGAATACTGCATTATTCTCTATCCAAGCTAATTTATAACAATTCATCCTATATTCTACACATTGCATACTGCAAAACTGTGACAGAAACAGGAAAAAAGTCAACTGAGACCACAGAACAAATTAGCCAGAATTTAGAGAATATAGGCAGAATCAGAGAATACAGCCAGAATTAGAGTCCAGCATCCAGATGCTGAATTACTGGTAACTACCGGATTGCAGGCCCTTCTTTTTATGACCAAATGTCTCCTGGGGGCTGTGAAACTCAAGGCAGTAGCTTGCATAAAGCTATCCAGACCCCAGCTTAATGGATTCAGAAAAAGCGTGTTTTGGAAGTAGGGTGTTGCTCTAGAGAAAAAACCCCAAAACTGAGAAGCAATGAAGATTAATACATGCCTAGTTACTGCAGTCTTAAAAAAAACTTGCAATGAGCACACACCATGGAGGGTTCATCCAACTGCCTCACAGTAGAAGAGGCAGTAGTCTTGTCTCTGGCATGGCTAAATGAGTTCCTGCTCAAGCTCTCCAGTCTAAGTTTCTGCAGAACTTGAAAAAAAGACTCCATAACAGTAAACCCTGATACTTCTGAGTTTTGCTGCTCTAGACAAGACGTCTAAAGTCACTGAACTCTGAAGACTTTGTGGTAAATGTGGGTGTTTTGTCAAACTGCTTTTAAAAAGATGACACACTGGACAAGAAACAGCCTGGAAAGTTTTGAAGTGCTCTTACAGCTACTCAAACCCACCACATTAGAATTAACAGTCTACAAGGACAGACCTTCTGAACACTATACAGTCAAAACCTACTCACCTTACAACTGACAGGACTCTTTCCTACTGCTTTACTGAAATCCACAAGTGATTCAAAAGTCTTCTGGCTGGTCATTGGAGTCTTGATAACCTGGGTAGAGGGAAGGCAGAGAGGCAGAGACAGCATAAGCATATTTATGAGCAGAATCTCATTTCCCCATTACAGAAATGTAATCCAGAACACTCTTCCAGAAATTCAAAAAACATTTTGCAAAAAAAAAAAAACTTCAGTGGATATATATGTAACAGACACAAAACACTATTTTAAAGATAGGTACAGCATTTTGCAATTATGTGTTTCTTTAAGACACTTTCTCACTCAGCCATTATGGATGGATGGTAAAAGGGACCATTCTTTGAATGCACACGTAAGAGATTATAGTGTATCAAAACAACTTTAAAAGCTACATAGTCTCTGTTGTCCAGGGAAACACAAAGACATCACTCTAGAGAACCATTTGAACAGACGTAGCTCCTGATATAACAGGTTGTAACAGCTACCTCACCTCACTACAACCTCCTCTCAGGTAATTTTAGGGAGAGATAAGGTGTCCCCTGGGCCTCCTTTTCTCAGGCTAAACACCCCCAGCTCCCTCAGCTGCTTCTCATGTGAGTTAACCTCCTGACTCTTCACCAGCTCTGTTTCCCTTCTCTGGACACGCTCCAGCACCTCAGTGGCTTTCTTGTAGTGAGGGGCCAGAACTGGACACAGCTCTTAAGGTCACCAGTGCCACGTACAGGGAACAATCACTGCCCTGGTCCTGCTGGCCACACTATTTTTGTCACAAGCCAGGATGCCATTGGCCTTCTTGGGCACCTGGGCACACACTGGCTCATGTTCAGCAGCTGTCAGCCAGCACTCCCAGATTCTTTTCCTCTGGTCAGACTTCAGCCCCTCTGTTCCCAGCCTGTAGCGCTGGAAACATTGACACAGACACAACTGACTTTGTTCCAAAAGTCACAAGGCAGTAAGATTTCATCTCCCGACATTTTCTATCAATTTCTACACTGGTAGCAGCAGTTCTTATGAATAAGCCTGCCTGCCTGAAATGACAGCTATAAACAGCACCTCTGTTGGCAGTTCAGTTGAGAACTCTGGAGCCTTGAGACTGAAGGAGTTACCTCTGTCTCTTAAACCTGCCCCTCAACAGAGACTGCAGCACTCTCTGATCACCAGAGGTAGCCAATTCCATATCAGAACAGCTGCCAACCGAGATCTGCTCTGTCAATCTAACAGAAACCCCACTGCTGACAATCGCACTGCTGGGCTGCTCTTGTTACTATGATGGAAGGTTATCATAATGGCCCCTGTAAGGTGTGCTCATAACACACTCACCTCCACAAGCTTCATCATAGGCACAGGGTTGAAGAAATGGAGACCCCCAAATCGGTCCTGCCTGGTGGTTGCGTTTGCCATCTTTGTGATTTGCAAGGATGAAGTGTTGCTGGCAAATATCGTGTGCCTGGAAATAAGAAATATATAGACTGCATAAAGGACAGTAGGAGACTGATGCACCAAACATAAATAGACATCCATTGGCTAACCATCCAAGAATTCTCAGAAATATCCCTGCACTTTATCATGGTCCTTTTGCTGAGGTCTAAGCACAGCAATGATTAAACAAGCACTGCAAAGACTGTGTGAGTTTCTGATTCTCAAGGAATTATATTGAATACTTTTATTAGGTGCTGGAAAAAAAGACTGTGCAAGTAGAAAATTTTATTTAACTCCCCAGATCCATTCCAGGTAATTCCTTCAGCAATCCTGGAAACCTAAGTGTGTTTAACCTGTTGTTAAACACATTTACACATTTATTGAAACCCAATCATATGCCATGTCAAAAATATACTTTGGAGTCTTATGGGAAATTTGCAACCTACTTTGTTTTAAAATGATCAATGATAGACATGATGAGCAAACCTACCACCAGAGCAAAGATTTGATGGGGAAAAAAAGAGAAAAGGCAAAATCTGCCACGCATAGGACACTGCAAAGGATACACAAAATGCCAAGAATTTTAAGACACATATGAAGTTCTTTTCCACACATAAACCAGACTTACTAACTGCAATTTATAATGGTTTGGGTTTTTGGTTTTTTAGGGTTCTTTCTTCTTTTTTGAGAAATATCTCCAAACCTCAACAGCTCCGCTATAGTGACATCACATCAAAAACTTACAGAAATGGCTTTTTCTTTAAATCACAAAAATCAGAAACTAAATTAGAGATGAAAACCTACCTTCCATTTTGGGCTACATCCTACTATCCCTTCAAAAAGTTATCCTGTGGCACTCAACAAATGTTTATCTACATTGATATTTTGCTTACATTGTACTAAGATGTAACTGAGCTTTATAATAGAGCTTTCAGAAAAGTTATGTCCAAGTCATGGGGACATCTTATAGTGGCATTAAAAGAAAACATTTCAGGACAAAACCACCCATTTTGTTTTCCATTTTTTACTATGTTTTCTTTTTTTGTTATAGTGAAGGAAATAAAAAAATCCTGAAAATTCTTGTTTACTCTTCTTACAAATATTCTTTTGTTATCTCCCCAGCACAGTGGCCTTACATTGTTCTGAGGTGAGGTACTAAAAGGAGCAGTCTGAGTTTCGTAGTTTTGGCCTTGCAAGGTCACTGCATACTGAAGTCACTTATCCTCACCGAAAATTTGCCACTGTATATAAGTAGTAAAATAGTCATATAAAAATTAAGCACATTGATTTGTGAAATATAATCATTGCTAGGTTTATATCTGAGTTCACTTCAGTAAGAGATATTACCTCAGTACCTCTTCTGTGGGTGAACACTTGTAGCCTCACACAACATAAGGCCTTGGAAAAAAGAAAAGCATTGAACTTGCACTGTGAAGAAGTGCATTTTAGTTACATTTTCTTCTCTGACCAACCAATTGATTTCAGTTGAGTTTAAAATAGAATTTTAATTCCTCTGTGACTTAGAATTACACAATCCATGCTTCAGATGACAGCAGAGTTGGGAGGCTTTGGGAAGCCGGTACTAATGAAGCCATAGCGATGGCTTTCCCAGCGCCAGAATGCTTTTCTCTTGGTGCCATCTAGTGGCTCAGGGGAAGTCGTCAAAAACAGAGCCCAAGACAAGAGAAACAGACCATTCCAACAAATCCGAGTCCTACAGTCCAGCTGCCTTACACGGCAAACACTGAATAACACTTCTTTTTGAAACAGTTTTATAACATATTCATTCTAACACAGTGAACAGCTGAAAAAATCTGGCCAGGTCCAAGCTGAGTTTCCACATCTGAAGGTAAATCCTAGACCAAGAAATATTGGTGGGCATTCCCACACCCCAGAAAAAAACAGAAAGCAAGTACCGGAAAGTTCTTAAAGTGGATACTCAAAAGTTCTTTTGCCATATTCGTTATGACCCTGTTTGGAAAAGTGCTGCAGTGTCTACAAAAATCCTTGCTTGACCTTTTTCAAAATGGAAATGCAAGACTGACTCCATTCAAGAAAAGGAAAACAAAACCGAAGAGAGGGTAGCAATGCTTTAGTCTGCTCCAAAGATGATGACCACGTAACACAGTAATAAATACCCAATATGGTGAGCATAACACTGAGAGGACTAGAACATACACAAGGAATTTTGCAAAGCTGCAAGAACATAAACCCATATGTTCTCAGACTGATGGCACCCAATAAACAGCATCCACTGTTTCACCTGGACACTTACCCAGATGAGAAATATCCTGAGTTTCCGAAGCGCTGTGGGGTTGCCAAATGCTCCCGGCTTATTACATTTGTTTTGAACACTTAAGAGAAATTCACCCCCCACTTACAAATACAACTTCTCTCAATAAAAAAATAGCTTTCCCATCCCCTGCATTTATAGATCCACTTTCAGAGGAATTACAGTTGTTTTACAAGAAAAGGAAGAGGAATTAGGTTAATTGTGCTCTGATTTTTCAATGTAATATTTTAGTGTTTTGCAGTCCCCAGACTTATTTTATTTTCCTTGGAGATGTCTTCATAGTGCAAAAATGGGAGATGAACAAGTACATGTTGCAGCTGAGGAAATGCGTGAGACATGAAATACAGCACACAAGAAGAAAAATGCAGGGTTTCACAAAGCTTATGTTTCACAGGCAGAATTCATCATCTTGTCAGAACAACTGCAATACATAGCCCTTCACATTTCCACCTGCTATCATCCACCTCTGTGGTAAGTCCTGAGATTTGAATGAAGCCAAGTCCTCCCTCCACAGCAGCCTGGTCTTGCCTGGTCTTTCCTGGTCTCTGCCTGTAACCCACACTTCAGAAGGCCATCAATGCCCAGAGGCCCTCAGAAGCAAAGCTCCTCCTCAGACTCAAAGCTGTCTTTAAACAAATCCCGTCTTTGTTACCAATTAACCACAAGTCTACCACCCCTACTGAGCTGACACAACAGTTAGTCCATAGAATAGGTTTGTAAATTTTGAACTATTCAGTCTTAGAAAAGGCTGCAGAATGCTTGCACTGACAGGTAGAGCTTTCTGTTCCAGCACAGTGCCATGTGGGATGAGTAAAGCCAATTGCTTCCTTCTAACACATGGAAAAACACCCATGAGACGTTTCTGTCTTTCCCCACACTACTCACATGATCTGCAACTCTATAATCTCTCACAATTACAAATTACCTTTTGTATCCAATACCTAGTATTTTAAACACTTGACTACTAAGTTTCACTATTTTACAGGTTTTTCATCTAGACTTTCTACACTGCAACCCATTTTCTTCACCATTCACTTCACTTTCCTTTACCCTACACATAAGTTATCTGTATGTTTATAATAATTTCCAAATATCCTTTTAAAAAGGAAGGCTTCTTGTCTTAGTCATTTTTCCCAGCCCTGCAAAATCAACCCTTTTGAAATGGGCAGGAGCATATTTGAACAACTCCCAGTATCCTTTAACCCTGTAATGTAAAATTTGATGATTTACAGCAGCTATGCTGACGAACAGCTCAGACTTACAAAAAACAGCCTCAGGTGTTCCAAACATACATATTTTTGAATGAGGCTCCAAGTCCCTATGCCCACATTTCCTTGCTGACTGGTTTTAGACAGTTTGCCATTTACTACACTCTAATTTGCTCATTAAATACTCGAACAACCAATGGTCTTTTTGCATAAAATAGGAACAATCCAACCATAACAAGGTACTCTCATAAATGTGGAAGACAGCTACATTCTTTTGTGTGTCAGGGTAATGGCAAGTTACCCTGTGCTCAGCACATGGCTGCTTGTGATCATTCATTGTTTTCAAAATTGCCAGGTAATTTTAATTACTGACAGTATGAGAAAGCCTGAAAATCTCCCCAGGTGGAAGTCAAGTAATGATAACATCTTTTCTCCCTTGACACGATATTCAAGGCACAGCTTGCCCAGTTGACAGGCTGAACAGCCTAGAATATCTCGTAGCCAATACCCCCAGATTTACCTGCACCAGTTAAAATCGCAACCTGCAAGCAGTCAAGGTCTTGTGATCCCGACTCATCAGTTACAAGGCTCAATTTTCTGAGACTGCATGCTCACCTTAACAGCATTTTTGGGTTTGGATACAATTCAACAGTAGCTTCCAACAGTTATCAAATATAGTTCAAAGACATTTCCAGGGACTGTAGGTAACTGAATGAGTGTTTGCTAAAATACTATTTACACTTTTACACCACACACAATAACCAGCAATGAACTGTTTCCAAACTCTTGTAATACAAAGTAAACTTAGTTCTGTTAAGACACTATTGAACTGACTGAAACTTCTTAAAACTTGTTTATGTCAGGTGTGCTGAAAAGGAATTCTTTATCATTCCAATTCCCTACTTAAGTATGGGAACACAATGTTAACTGTAACCCATGTGTACTGGAACAAGTTTATTCTACTGTTCTGCATTTGCAGTTGGATTTAGATTTGAAGTTGCCAAGCAGATGGGCACCCTTAATGACTAAATGCACCTGGAACAACAAACACACCTGGAACAACAAATGAAGCAATTTAACAAGCAAATGAAGCAATGCAACACACCTGAGAGTGTTTGGAACATGCACCTGGCACAACAACTATTCAACACCAACATGGCAGCCTGGAGCTAGTCTAAGAGAAAAAAACCTCATTTTTAGATAAAGTAGCTAAGAAAATACAAAACTAACTGTAAGTATAAAAACAGAACGTAAAATAGTCTAAGTTTCAAAATGTAACAGGAAAAACACACATACTCTGGAGCAAACTTATCCAGCGTCTTGAAGAGTTTATTTTTAACTTCCAGGTTCTCCACAATGGCTTCTATCACCAAATCCGTGCTGTGGACCACCGATGCTGCATCTGTGCTTGTTGTGAGGTTCTTCAAGGTCTTCTTAATGAACTCAGCACCAGCCTGAAATGTTTTCAAGAAGCTGTAATGTCTATTTACAGTGATTTCATCTACTTTTACACAAAAATCCCCTTATGTGCTCTGGTGTTTTTGACCCCCCAAAAAATGCAGGCAGTCTGCCACATTTCCAAATCAATGAGAAAGTTCTACGTGTGTACAGATACTATGCTTTCCACTGACAAAATTTTGCTAACCAATCAAATCTGTTTTGAAGCAAACAGACCTTTAAACTCATTCTTTTAGGAAGACCATTTGCTGCAGTCCAACCTTCAGCACAAGACTCTGAGTGATCACCTGGTTGGTCAATCAGTAGCTATAGTTTCAGTGCAAAAGTGGGGAAAAAATTGTTTTCTCACAAGTAAATCTGCTGACATAGTTTGTGAGGGCAGAAATCAAACAGAAATGCAAGACTTTCAGCCAAGGGTAAATGGAGACATAGTACATATTAAAAAAAACCCTACATGGTAGAATATAATGTCATACAAGAAGGCCAAGTATTATGTGGACAGTTTTCTTTTTGATCAAAAGACTCCCTATAATTATATACATATGCTTTACTTATCCTGGCACCTCCAAACTCCTGCAAACAAGCATTTTTCATTTCCTTTGCCTGATGACTCATTTCTCTGAGAGTCATCAATATCGGTATACATTGTATATGTTAATATGTATCAAAACAAGAAATGAATCTTCTGTGGAGTTTAGAGAAACAAGCACAGCAACAAGTAACCCTTAGGATACAAAGTTAGATGCATCAACAGCTCCACAGTGTCTTGCTGTATGCAAACCTTACTCAGCAATGCAAATGAAAAGTTATACATCTAACAGGTGTCACTTGAACTCTCATTTCCTTTGCAGTAATCCTGTGCCCAAGTGTTAGGAGGAAAAAAATTTTAAAAACCTCCTTATTCAGGTATTAAGACAATTTTGTTACTATTTGCTTTTGGACAAAATGGGTGCATTCCCAGGGAACCACTCAAAGACTGCTTGCTATTAAGTTACAATGAATAACATGACTCCATTTCACACTTAGTATCTGTTTCAAAAGATTGCAAAGTTGGTTTAAATCTTTATCTCAAAGCTGAAGTTTACTAAGGAAAGGAAACGAGGAAATACATCTCTCAACTGCCCTAAATTAAAAAAAAAAAACGAACACCAAACCGAAAATCCAAGTTCTTTAGCTCACAGGGAAGAATGTTTTCTTTTTAAGCAAGTATAATAATGTGCTCTATAATGCATAACTGCAATATCAGAACTTTAATATGGCAGTTTTTATTCTCTCAAGTTTTCCTAGAGGAATAAAGAAGGAGATGTCAACCTCAGGCTTATCTGCAAACTTCTTCTTTGTCACTCTCTTCAAACTCTCTTCAATTCCTTTTGTAGACTTTTTAAGGATTTCATCTGACTGGTCTACTAATACCACAGTGTGACCACTGGCTGCTGCAACCTGAAAGTTAAAAAAAAAAAAAAAAATCAACATCAATGTCATAAAACAACCAACCATATCGATTTGTGTTGACAGACAAATGCCAGGCAATAATTAGGCAAAAGAGAGCTAAAGAACATTGAACTAAATGCACTTTACTAGAAAAATCATAAAAACCCGTATACAGTTGGGGTGAAGCTGAAGGGATAAAGGTCTCAAACAGCTTGAGGGAAAAGGGAAAAGACATCCCTCTTTCCCTCACACTGTCTGCAGAATCTTGCATCTGAGGGCATCTAAATTCTGTGGCCATGGCTACAGAATAAACAGCTGTCTTGAAAGGAACAAGTGGCTTAGCTGAGATCCTTGGATCTTGTAAAGACAAAGGGCTGTGGAAACCAAAACTGGAACGCTGGCAGAGTGAGCAAGTGGCACAAGGGATGGTCAACCCTGTGTCCCCAGAACACAGCTCTGCTGTCAGGCCATGAGCATGTCCCTGCAACAATAGGAAGGAGACAGTGGAGCTGGGAGCAGCAGTGAACGTTTGCCACTCCAGGACTCTGCACAGACAGGAATGGCTGCAAAGTCTCCTTACTATGCACTTGCTGCAAACACTGGCTCAGCTACACACAGCACTACTGGATTGTCTTTTTGGTTGGTATTTAAATTAATTTCAAACACGTAACATCACTTTCTCACACTGCATTAGCATATTAAAAATCAGCTGTTCATTATCTGTTACTTCACTATTAATTTATTTACATTCCTCTTGTTAGTTAGCAACAGCCTATCTCCACTTTCAGAATTCTTGAACTAATGGAGTTGCAATTCAGTAACTGCGTAAAACAGATGCTAAAACACCATTCCACTGATGCTTTTAAAGTCACTCAACTTCAGAGCTTCCCTTCTGCAATCTTTTACCTTGCATTTAACCTTACACCTGGCAACTAAAGACTCTCATGCACCCACAAGACCTACTCCAACAAAGCTAGCTGAAATGGAAAGTACAGATATCTCATGAAGAAAAGCATGGTGATATTCTCATCCCATTTTCCTACTAATCCAGCAAATAAAGAAATGCCAGATTGCCTCTGGACAGCAGCAGCCAAGCCTTAACAAGTGGTCAGCATGCAGATGGACATTTCTTTATCCAACTTGGTTTTTTATTTTCACTATGGCCGTTCCATAAAAACACCTGAATCATAACAAACACTTAAACCAAGTTTGTATTTCAACTAACGCTTCATCAGTTGCCAATCAATTGTAACAATGAAGCGAGACTCGTCAATGTTCAGATGAAAAATCATTACCAAGCACATTTGTAAGAGATGCTTCACTGAGGATCCATTTATGACACTATCATAGACCAGCTGGTGAAAAACCCTAAAAAAATTAACATCTCCCTTTTCCCACCATATTTACATGGACAGGAAGGAAGAAAATGAGACAAAATCATACCATCTCCTTGCAACTCAAACACACACTTGCCTAGACTCTACTATCCAATGATCTTAAGAATGCTAAATAAGAAACGTGAGTGCTGGGGAGTCAATTAATGCTTTTCTCATATAGAAGTGCTTTTCACAGGGCAGAATCAAAAATTATGGCTTTCAGCTGTACATGTTAGCAGATGTTTGCTTCACCTGACAGTATGAAAAAGCAAGGGGAGACACAATTTCTTAAGTGTTCAAAAAGGGATGAAAAGCAGCTTTATCAATAGGGTGCAGGGGAGACACCACTCAGTGTTATGATGACCTTTGAGATAATTTTGGACTGATAAATTGGAGGCAGATGGTCAGCAAAAGAATCCAGGGTCCTTAACAGTGGCAGAGGCCTGCAACCCCTGTTACTGTCAAATAGCAGACATGTTTCTCTTGACAAGCCGCTCTCTGAAAACATGCAGTCCAGCAGAACAAGGTCAGCTTACTTTCCGTGGAACACTATAAGCTTTGCATAGTGTGCATCTTCCTCAAACATGAGAACAACTTTCTTCAAAGTTGTTCTTTGATGCTTCCTTCAGTAGAAGCCTCAAGCTCTAGTATCAAGATACAGAGGAGTGTTTTTTATCAGACAAGTGAATAAACAGCTAGCTGTTTCCTTAGCAAAAAAAAAAAAAAAAAAAAACAAAAAACAAAAAAAAAAAAAAAAAAAAAAAAAAAAAAAAAAAAAAAACCACACCAAAAAACCCTAGCCTCTATTCCTCCTGCTAGAGATTTGCCAGGTATGTAGGAAATCTTCAGTTCTGAGAAGGAAACCCATTAATTCATTTAAATCAAGAACTGCTATTCATGAGCTCCAGCTCCAGTCTCACAGTCAGTTTCCACGTGGGGATGTTTGCCTACTTCCCTTATTCTTGGCGAAGTTTGTGAACTACCCTGGTATCCTGGGCAACAGGCTCTTTCTCTGAATTAACTAAGTAGCTAAATTTTAAGTCACTGAAAGGACTGTTCAGTTTCATATCCCAAAGCTATCAAGTTAAAGGTAAACTTGAAAGCCAAAGGCCTGAGATTAAACTCATGATGGAAAATAAGTCCCATTTTAATATTAACCACTTCATAATTCTGCCGATGACTGACAGCTATATGCTCATTTTAGTGCTGCATTCTACTGGGAAAATTTCACTTGATCTACTCCCCTGGCAAGTTAGAAGAAGCTTCTTTCTGGACCAACATTTTCCACATACTATTACACACTGTCTGTTTACAACTAGTCCACGCATTGTTTTAAGAATCACCTTAAACAATTTAAACCATCACCCTTGGTTCCTCTCGCCAACCCGTCTGACCTGAAGATGTGCGGACTAGCAAGAGGAGGAGAAGTGTGAAAGTTGAGCAAGCAGAGAGCAGGGGTGCAGCAATACTTAGTACTGCCGCCTCGGCAGCAGTCGAACCCAAACCCGCAGCAGTCTGGCAGCGGAGCGCAGGGGCGCGTCCCGGCCACGGCCGAGCGCCAGCGCAGCCACTGCTTCCCACACCAACACAGCCTGGAAAGGCACAGCGCGAAGGAGTTCGAACACGGACTATAACACATTCCGAGAAGCGTCGGGAGGGTTGTTTCGTTTTGTTGTGGGTTTTATGAATGCTGGTCCGCCGGCAGACCGCTCGCCCTCCCTTGCGCTCGCCCCTTCCCGCCCGGGGACAGCGCGGAGCGCAGCAGCACGGCCGGGCCCAGCTCCGAGCGAAGAGCCCGAGCGGAGCGCAGGACGCGCAGGGGAGGCAGGAGCAGCAGCTCGGGAGGGGCTCGCCCCGCGGCCCCGAGCACTCTCCGGGCCCCGGCCGCCCCGCGGCCGCCATGGCGCCTCCGCTATGGCGCCTCCGCTC
>VWZT01003978.1:512473-527895 GCA_013397055.1 Pachycephala philippinensis
CCCAGACCACCCGCATGTCAACTGGACTATGGCACCAATTGCCACATCCAGTCTTTCCTTAAAAACCTTCGGGGACGGTGACTCCACCATCTCCCCGGGCAGCCCCTTTCAGTGTCAAATCACCCTCTCTGGGAAGAGTTCAACCTAAACCTCTCCTGATACAGCTTAAGATTCTGTCCTCTCATCCTGTCATTGGCTACCTGGGAGAAGAGGCCGGCCTCCACCTGGCTACACCCTCCTGTCAGGGAATCGTAGACTGTAATAAGGTCTCCCCTGAGCCTCCTTTTCTCCAGGCTAAACACCCCCAGCTCCCTAAGGCTCTCCTCACAGGACTTGTGTTCCAGACCCTCCCGCAGCCTCTTTGCCCTTCTCTGGACACTGTCCAGCACCTCAATGTTCTTCCTGTTCACATCATTAGAAGCTCTCTCTCTAAAACAAATGTTTCTTGACTAGAAGGGGACTTTATTTCCAGTCTAGCACAAGATATATAATAAACAAATATAATAAAACAACAACAAAAATTCTTCTGTTATAAATGCTAACAGCTGAATCATATCAGATGCAGACTGCCCTGATTTTCCATATAATTCATTTATCACCACAAAGACCTGCACTTCAAGTCAGCAACAGCAGCAGCTGACAACACAGCAATTACTACTTGAGTCAGCATTGGGGTGAACATTAAGCAGCTTGTTTTATTCAAATAAAGTAAGTGTTGTATTCTCCTATCTCTGCACTTTGTACCACAAACCTACTGCAAAAGAATTCACCTGGATTAGGCAGGAGCAGGAAGTGGCTATGGAAACAGCTTCACCCAGAGACTCACCCTTACTGAACTTTGTGTATACAAATGACAGCTGAGTGGTAATTAATGAATTTCCCTAAAAAAAAAAAAAAAAGGCAGTATGCCAAGTAACCTGCAACCTAACTCGAGGGCATAAGACACAAGATTCCCACCTACAGCTGTTGTTCCTGAGTGCCCAGCTCCTGGTTAATACCAGTGCCGATACCCACCCCTTCCTCATACGCACTTCAGTTGACTCCTGGTCAGCCTCACCCTCCCATGAGGAAGAATCTCCTGCTTTCCCCTGAGACCCCTCAGGGGCTCTTTGCCCTCTACCTCTACCCTGGGCACCCCTTTCCCCCTCTGCCCTCCACCTCCCTCGGCGCCAGGAGTCCAAAAAGTACTACACCTCAGCTTCTGCCCAAAATTTTCTTCCCTGCAGACTGCACATCTCCTGCTGACAATTCACTTGCTCTGTATCTTCCTCATCTCTACTCCTCCCTCTTCTTTTATTCCGGGTAATAGTGTTTTTAAAACATACTCTATCATTTGATCATAACATGCCTGGCAGTGTTATTTTTCCAATTTCACTTTGTTTCCCCACCTCCTTCACTGCTCATCCAAAACATTTTTAACATTTTCTTGCTCAAAAGCTTTTTCTGCAAGATGTAAGATGCCAAACACCACAAGTTTAGTCAGTAAGTGGAACTCATTGAAATGACTATGCAAAGCTGTGAAACACTTATGTGGGAATTACTTTATTCAAAATAAAAACACATTGAAGCAAAGTAATTTTAGAAATAAAGATATTTTCAGCATTCAGAAACAGTCACCCACTTACATGAACATACATTTTTCAACAAGGCATTTGAGATGCTTCCTCTGCTAAAAAAAGAGAGGGGGAGGATACATTTACAAACACAAACCAAATCTGCTACCACTTTACAGTTTGCCAAAGATGGCAACACACTTTGAAAACCAAAAAGATTTTGTTGCTTTTATGCTATTGTTTAGCTATTTTTATGGTATCCTGTGAAAATTTCAGTGCACCTGGAAGGTATGAAAAGCAGGTCTTTATTGTCATTTCCAACAGCATCCTGTATTCTAGCAGACGTGGTTGGAATTTCTCACCAGTAATTTTAGCTTGTCACGCAATGCAGCATTGGATTACAGGTATCACCAAAAAACACATTCTCAAAGTAGTATTTGTAGAAGGCTAATTTTCAAAGGATAGTTTTCAAAGGTGATATTTTAAACTAAACTCAGCAGGCAGAACAAGCACAAATATGTACAGTTTTACATACCAGGGGATTATGTGAATTGCATCTTCTTTGGAATCAGTAAAAAAATATTAAAGTGCTTTTCAAATGTGTCCTCATTGATAAAAAGGACAGATATTTTGTACAAGTGATCAGTTGCACACCAACATCATTATGTTGTTTAAAGAGGCATTTCAACAGAAAGATAAATATTATCAGCACTTAATTTTAGCTTCTCAATTAAGCATAATTTTAGGATTTCCAGACAAAAATCCCAACTCTACAGAATCTATTTATTCACTGGAAAATACAAAATTAAATTAAAGAAAGTGCTTAATTCTCCAGTACTGTCAGGTTTTAGAGCAAGTTAACTTGCATTGGTACCAAACTCAACTTTATATTGTACTAAGTTTTCAAAAATTTCATACCAAAAAACCCCAAACCCATAAGCCTATATAGTCCAAAGCTAACCTGTCTGAGAATTGAAAGTTCTCACACAAACAGTGGGATACCTGACCAGCCAAATACACCATTCTGAAATTAAGGCACTCTGTTATTCAAAACAGGTAACAGAAAACCTTAATTCAAATGCAAAATAACTATCTTACAGTCTTTGTTAGGCACTACCTGGCTTTTAAAACTTCAAGGTTAAAAGTGACAAAACCAGACATTAATTTAAAGCTGAAAAGTTGTCTCTTCTTTTACAATTTAGGTTTAGTTTCTGCTATGGAATACTCAATTCTAAATTACATTCAATTTCACATTCCAGTCTTGTAAACTTGACATTAGGAGGGCTCCTGGTATTCTCTAGATCTCCAGTGAGGGGAAAAAACATCTTTAGAAGAGTATATAAGAACTTAATTCATGTGATATGAAATTCTGATAGATCAAAAGGAGTGTAAAGAGATTTAAGAATTATTAAGAACGACTGTTTAAAGGTTAGTTGTTACATATTCCCCCAAAAGATCACTTTCCATGTTCGAAATACAAGGCAGGACTGAAAGCCCTGTTCTGAAACAATTAACATGAGGTTTCCTTGGCAATTGGTTTGACAGTGGTTAGCAGCACTAAGATTCTGCATGTGAAAAGAGTAAGGTACTGATACACTAATACTGTATGAACTACAGGTATTTTTACTCTATATGGAAGATAACAAAGAGAGAGCCATTATATTCAAACCTCGAGTTTGTCAGCCTCCTTCTGTTCCATGGTAAATGCAGAAGGTCTTCACCTGTACTGCTGTAGTGATGCCATATTTGAAGACTCCAGTTCCCAAAGGCAGAGGTTGTGGCAGCACTGTCCACACTGCCTGTGGATGAAAAACCTGAGCACAAACCTCGACGTCAGGACCCCACGTGAAGTGTTGTCCCCAGTGAGCAGCTGCTGGTCCCGTCCAGCCTGCAGCCACTGCTGCCACGAGGGAAACAGTGAATGCCAAGAGGCAGCACAGATGTCTTGAGTATGTTCGGCACCAGAGAGAACAGAGTTCTGCTGTTTCTTGTTAGAGAATTCCTCTCTCATTTATATTCTGAGATAAAACATCTGCATCCAGATACTGAACACTCATTTCATCTTGAGAATATGGCATATTCAAGGATTCATTTGGCCTCAGATCCTGGGTTTTCGGAGGTGGTACCTGCTTTTCTGTAATGAGTCCTGAATGTCAAGGATGTTTGGATCCAGGAATCCAGACTGATTTGATCCAATCTACTATACCTATCAGTTACTTGCAAAAAAGAATCCTCCAAGGTTAAAAGTAATGTCATTTGTGAATTTCCAAAAAAGTATATGTAATTATTTAAGCTCAGTTACAAAGTTTCTTTACAGAGAAAATGCTAACAATCTCTCATTCATTAATACTTTTAATGTTACATGACATGCTTCACTCCTTTGGTAATGAAATGTTTATGTGCTGCTTTCATGATTTTTTACAATTACTATTTGCTAGAGCAGTAACAAATGTTTTGGACCATTCTTTCATAATCAACATTTGACTAACTGACAGTAATAAACAGAGGTCAAGCCCACCAAGTTTTAATATCAAATTAAAACCTATGATGCCAGTTCATTTGTGGAATGCAACACCTGACAAAAAAAATCTTCTCTTTCCAGAAGTTGAAATGGATCATTCTCACTGACCAGGAAAGCCTACACAACTGGGGATTCTTCTGGAAAGAAAGTAACAAAATATGCTGGAAATAAAAAAAAAGAAAAAAAAGAAAAAAAAGAGCTATATTTTAAAAGTGCAGTATTTCTTTGCTTAATCTTTTTTGACGTTGAATCATTTCTTCAAAGCTATTATGTTGAATGGACATGGAGCTAAAGTTAGACCAAACCTTCCCTCCATGGATGGTTTTGCAGCATTTTCAGGGTACAGAAAGGTAAAACTTTGCATTAGACTTGAAAAGATCAAGAACAGCTCCATTTTTGCCAACTGCTCTCCCATGCACACACGTTTACCTAAAGAACAGTTAGAAGACATGTATTACTGGCTTTATACAGTTGACCTATTTGTTAACACACATGTAATTCCTGTGCTACCACAGCCCAAAAAAGGCACAAACTACTATTAAGCTATGAACTCTGAAGCTCTGGCCTCCTGTATTTGAGTCCAAGCCTTGCTCAGCTGTACTACTTCATATTAACAGCATTTATATCCACAGCAAAAGTAAGATCAAAGGACAATTTATAACTTCTGTCTGGCGATTTGGAACCCAAATCATTTTGCAAGCCACCAACTGTGATGATAAATCCACTTCCATAATTGGTCCTACGTGTAACTTTTACATCTCCCACCCCCAAGGCCCTATGCTTGAAACACCACCACCCACCCACCCAATTAATGACACCATGTGAATTATCTTACCCATTCCAAAAGGAATGAATGACTCTTTCTTTATTAGCTGGCCATTTTCATCCAGAAATCTTGATGGTTGAAATTCATCTGGCTTCTCCCAAATGTTAGGATCTCTGTGTACTGACCACAGGTTGGGCACAATCACACTACCCTTAGGAATAGTATATCCCTGGAGCACTTTAAACAAAAGTAGAGACAGAGATGTGACAAGTTGCTAGAAGGAATCATGGGAAACATACCAGTAAAAAGACAACTAGAGGATGTCACAAAAAATTCTATCAATCCCTAGCTGTGGGCTGCAAGTTTAGCAAAAGCTTAAGGCAAAGGTGATCTCTGCTACCCTGCTTGAGTCAGAAACATTCAGGCCTGAGCAGCTGGAAAGACATCAAGTTACACAGCTTCTGCAGAGAGAAGGAAGCAGCAATTGTCAGAAATGCACTCTGCAGCATGTCAATGCAGTGACCCACTTTCCTCCTGCTCCTGTGCTGTCACAGAGCCCCACCACAGCCAAAGGATAGATTTTGAACTGTTGTCACACAAGCGTTTTGAAATGACTGGTCTCATTTCAGCTTGTTGCACCTCACTGTCCTGCAAATCAAAACACTTAAAAAAGCAGATCAATTCAGTAATGGGTTTAAAAGCGAAGTATTGCTATCTCACACTGACTCTAGCCAGTGCTCAGCTATGTTTAAGAAAACCCATAGATGAGTTGGAAGCGGGTATTTTTAATGTTTTCTGTACATGCAGAGGTCAATGGTACAAGCCTTTAGCAAACCAATTAGTCTAAACTGATGTTTTCAGACCTCTGTGTCAGAATGCAAAAAACAACTCTGTTATTTCAGGTACAAAGGTGGAGTCTCAGCTGCCAACTATGACTAAGCACATTAGTCAATACAAGCTGACCCCCACAGAAGAAATCACTCGAGATTAGAAAAATCCTGCTGGATGTCAGGTCAGACATGCTGCTTACAAACAGAAGTATGTCAAGGCCACCTACTCCCTATAAAGGGCATTTTACATATTTGTTTTACAGGTCTAATATGTAAATGAGGTCCTTGTAAGTTGTCACTAGATGTCTCATCAGATCTTCATCCCCAGAGGAAACACTGTAGTAACAAGTCTCTAGGAAAGCTTACCAGCAGTTTCTGAGGCCATTCGAGGAATTGAAAGGGGAACAACCGCAGTCATCCTCTGCACTTCCATAATGGTTGCCTCTGTGAAGGGCATTTGAGCCTTGTGAGCAAGTGAGGGGACTTTATCACGTCCTAGAACTGCTTCAATTTCTGCATGAACCTTTTCTATTCAATGGGAGCAAGAAAAATAAAGAAGTCATAAGACATATTATGTGAGAAGACATCATCTCAATTTCACCTGACTGTTTGCTCCATTGTTTAGATAGATTTCTCAAAAATTACTTCAAGATGTGATTCCTAGCTGCAACAGCTATGCCAACATTAGCCTTAAGAACAGACTCAGTTAAGAAGAAAACGACCAAGCACAATCTTGACAACTGTCAAGAGTAAAGGTACTGAGATGACAGACATCGCTAGCCCTTCAGTATTGGAAAAGTGCAGGAAAAGTCCTGTTGCTACTCCAAATGTGTTCATAATCTTACTTTAGGAGTTTAACTACATAGTAATTTGAATGATGAAAACATCAAGCTTCTGTTCTGCAATTAAAAACTTGAACAGTGAGAGAACTGCGAGCAGTGTGTGCCTGAGCGTGAGGTGATGGGAAAGTTCTTCATGCAGCTGCTTTAGATACTGCATTCTGGAGCAGGAATTCTGGTGCTGTTACTACAAGCATTGAAGACATTTAACTCATTCTTGCTATTTCCTACTTCCTATTCACAGAACCTAAACTCAGCTATGTCCCATTTCCCCCAAAGGCAGCAGCAGATGCTCCTTTCCCACACAGCTTATCTACTTTCTCATTCATGGGAAGTAAAAAATATCAAACTATTTGCTTGCTCCTTTCATTTCACTGAAGGCTCAGCATACAAGTAATCCTCTTCATAGAAGTTTCCAAGTTTCAGGATTTGCTTCACCTATGTACATACAGGATGATGTGCCTTTTCTTGCAGGTAACTTGCAATCTGGCTACTCCACAAAAGACAATCTTGAAAGAGGAGACCTCAGAACTAAACCTTAATCAAAAATAATACAAGTCAGTTTTCATTTTTTACCCTTTATATCCTGCATACTTTGTGGTTATCCTGCTTGCCTTTTCCAACCAGACAGCTGATACTCTGAGTTTTTGCTCTTTTCTCTCCTTAGCAGTGATACAAGATTAAATAAAAGCTCAATGAAAAAAACTGTCCCCGTTCCCGGAGCAGCATCCACAAGTGCTGCCTGAACTGTGTCTACCGAGCCTCTGCTGCCACCTACTGGGTTTTCCAGAAGAAAAGCTTATGCATTAGGAACATCAAAAAATACAAAAATGACAGCAAGAGATGTGCTGACAGCATGGCTCTCCAGTACCTTCTTTGTGAGGGTTTGCTACTTTTATTCGGGACATATCATAGCCCTATATTCAGGCTTGCATGTCCACAGTAATCTAAACAAATAAATAAAGTTTTCAATAGATAACAAAAAATTAAAAAATTAAGGAGACTGTCTCATGCCAAATGTCACACCAGTGCTTTAACCCAAACAACTCATTTGTTCAGAGTTCGTAAAAATATGAGGAACTATACAGAGAGCAGCAAACTGCTGCTCACATTACTAGCCACAAAATGTAAACTTCAGCAGTCTCTGCAACAACATGTTATTTGAACTGCTCAACTACTTTTCATATATTTAAAAATCTCACAGATCTTCAGAAGTCAAGGACCAAAACAAAGTCAGGGAACAGAACAAACCAAATATTCGCCATGACTTCACCATATTGTCCATCCACATCATTCTCTATTTCCCTGTAAAAAGCAAAACTGTTTTCCAAAGATAAAAAGACTTTTTTTTCCTCTGATAGCCCTTAGTTTGCCTTTCCATGTCTGCAAGCAACTTTTGCTACTTCTAAAAGATACACAAATCAGGTATTTTTTCTAGGGAGAAAATACATTTAAGAGAAATGTATTACAGGGAATAAAAAAAAAAAGAGGCCCATACATAACTCCAAGGCAATCAGGATATAAGGAATGGGATACTAAAGGTGATACAGTCCGGACTACTGAGCATTTAGATTACTTGACAAAAGCCACAGCATAAGGAAAGGGGAAATCAGAGAGAGGTAATAAAACTGTTGGAGGTCAGCAGAAAAGTGAAAACTGACTAGCACATACACATACAGTACCAGGCAGAAGGAAAAGAGGTTAAAAAAACCAAAACTCCTCTAGATTCCATTTGTGTAATTTAGAATATATCTAATCCATGTAACTGCATATCAAGTCAAGCAGCGATAACACACAACATCAAAAACAGGAGAATAAGCCTATGCAATAAAAGTTTACTTTACATTTGTCCCCAGTGAACTCTCTCTCCCATGTACGGAACTGGCGCCCTGTTTTGCAATCTTCTGTCAACAGTCTGGTTGACTTTGTGCAATAAACTATGATCTTGACCTATTTAAAGAGATTTTTCCAGGCATATCCAACTCAGGGTAGATAAGACTACTCAGGGTCATGCCCCACTTAGCTTTGAAAACTTCCAAAGCCAGAGATTCTGTTAACTCTCGGGGCAATCTGTGTCACTCCTTTGCCGTATTCACAGGGCAATTTCTTTTCCTAGTATCTGATCAGAATTTTCTTGTTGTAGGTTGTCTCCGCTGCTTCCCTTCCCTCCACTGCACACCTCAGGGGAGACTGCCTCCATCTTCCTAGCATCTTTTGATCAGAGAGTTGTAGACAGCATAAGGTTTCCCCCCAGTCATCCTTCCCTAACACTGAACAAGACCAATTTGTTCTGCCTCTGTTTTGTGGTCACATGTTCCATGTGTCTCCCCACCTGCCCCTCATTATCAGCAACCAACCCGACTGCCATGACCACTCAAGACTGATGGGGAGAGGCCCTCTAACGACACTGGCAGCTGGTGCTGTGCATTTGTGCAAGTCCAGTTTGCTTAAGCTGTCTCTGATTTGATCTTCCTCTACAATAGGTAGTGTTTCACTTCCCCAGACTCTGCCACTAGGCTCAAGAACCTCCCTGCTCAGGGAGGCATAAAAGCAGACCTTACCACTATGGTCTTCACACATCTTATATCACTACTATGTGCCTGGAATGCCACAATTGCCAAAGTTTTTCAAACATGCTTAAGTCCCCTGGAATTTCTTGGGAAAGACAAAGTTGTCCTAAGACAAAAGAAATTCACAGATTAAAGGACCACTTAGCACTTAATATATAGCACTAACCTAGAAACCATGCAAGCACAGCAGGATAGAAGATGTCTGACTATATACCAGCCTTTCGAATCATACATACACACGAACTGTAGGCACTCCAAATGATTTCTTCACTGTCGCTGTTTGCTTCTGTTTCTGAGCATCCATCTGGAGCTTTACAGTCTGGAATAAATTACCTAGAATAAAATAATCTTACCTTGTACTTCAGGGTAAAGAGACATGTAGAGCAGGCACCACAGCAATGTGTTGGAAGTCGTATCTGTGCCTGCGATGAAGAGGTCACCGATGATAAAAAACAGGTAATCATCATTGAAACTGCTCTCCTTGTTGTTCTTCTCTTCTTCCGCATGGATGAAGTACATATCAATGAAGTCCCTGGGATTTGCTGCATCCAGTGTATCCCTGTGCTGGGCAATTATTCTCTTCAGGAAAGCAGTAATGTCTAACTCAGTTTGCCGAAGTTCCCGGAAAGGCCCAAAGGGAAGGTAGTAGAGCCAAGGGCAGATGTTGACCAGGATCATGTAGCTGTTCACGCTCAGCTCCAGGGCGCGGGCCATGTTCTTCAGCATCGTCTTGAACTCATCGTCTTCGTAGTTAAAACGCTTGCCAAAGGCCATGGAGCAGATAACATTGGACACTGCGTTGCGAATGATTGGGAAGGGATTAAATGAATTCTGTCCATGCTTCAGCATTTCCTCCTTTATAAAGTTTAGCTCCTCAATTATTTTAGGCTCTAAGCTGTGTCTCCCTACTCCAAAATGACGCAGTGTTGAGAGAGAGAATTTCCTCTGTTGCTTCCAGACAGGGCCATAAGGTGCAAAAATAACACCTGAAAGAAAAAGGGAGAAGCTGAAACCAAAATGCCCAACTTTCAATAAGAAATATTGAACAGGCCTGCAACCCAAGAGCCAGAAGAGAGGGAAATGATAACAGCAAATCTCTCCCAAACGCTTGGCTAGGAGCTGAAGGAAGAACGCAAGGTTCTTTGTAATAGCTTTTGGAAACACTGTCTCTCCTTTTCCTAATCAGTGAAATGAATATTCAAGTTACATCACTAGTTCATTACACTTTGCAAGACAAAAATAGATGGAGAAGAGGGAAATGTTAGTCTGGGACACATGTTAGCTATAGCCCTTTCTACTCCATGTCCTGAGACATGAACTCCTTCAGCAAGGCACAACAGAAGACATTAAAACAGAAACTGATTCCCAGTTTTTCCCCTTTGTGTTACACAAACTTCTCAATACTTTTTGCATGTGTTTCTATTACAGGAGAGCTTTTTCTTTATAATAAAAATGCCGGATACTCACACTGTGAGAAAACTGGGAAGGTGAAGACAGGTTCAGAGACACTTGGCAAAAACCTGCTTGATTTGCATCTCAACAGTTTTGATGCCCCTAGGCACTTGTTCTGCATGATTGTGTCATTATGAAACACCATTTAAATTAAAACCTTATTACTCACTTACAAACAGAAACATCTCTTTTGTTGAATTAAAAGACCACACCACAGACACCACAGGGTAATGAATACACAACCTGCTATTTCTAATGTACTCTGGCTAACCTGAGAAAGTTTAGTCATCAAACATGACCTAGTTCTGGATTTGTCCTTCTAGTAAAATGACACCACTTTTTCTTTTCCTGGAAACAAAAAGTTACTTTATAAAAGCAACATCAATTCTTCTGTCAACTGCAAACCTCAGCGTTGAATTTAAAAGTAGAAATGGCCATAAGAAAATAGAAGTAGTACATAAGTACTGGAAGGTGCACCATGTTTCAATGCTTAACATTACCTACATTTTTATTACAAGTTAATGTTCCTAGCCCCTAATGCTAAAAGAACACAAACACATGATCTAGCTTCAAACGTCCTAAACAAGAACATTAGGAAGAGTCAGGACAAGCTTAGAATCAGCTGAATTTCATCTTCTCTGCATGAAGACATTTGTCAGGCAATCTATTCAATTGCCCACTTCCTGGCCCTTCAAAAACAGAACCAAAAACTTTCCAGATTTCTTCTCTCAACTGTTTCCTGTTAGCACTGGTGTCCTGAAGTAGGTTAAATGAAACAAACAGCAGTATTTGAGGCTGAATTTGGCCAAGAACCAACTTGGGTTTCCAGGGTTTGTGGCTGGGTTGTGAAAGAAACATGGATTTCTTGGAACAAAACGAAGTTATCACTGTTTCTATCCCACAACAAATATCTCCAAAATAGGCTATGCATCCACAATCTCTTCCCTTTTTTGTTGTTAGGGAAATGAGGTTTAGGATCCAAATACTTTCATAAAAGAAAACAGACCTATTGTCTTGAAGGTAGAAGAGACTCCCCTAGCCCCACAGAAAAGCTAACACCAACAACACACCTCCCCAGACCCACGGAGCCTCTCCAGTAGTCCTGCAGAGAGTGTGGGTGTTTTCTGATGTTCCCAAACCGCAAACTGCTGCAGAATACTAATAACTGATTTGTAAATTGGGAAATAACAACACAGGAGACAGATTAAGGAAGAAAAAGAGCATAAAGATAGAATAACAGAAGTAAGAGAAGAAAGCAAACTCTCAACTGCATCACTACCAAGCTACAATAATGGAATAGTCCTTTGCTGATTTCAAAGAAAATCTGCCTGCCCTAAAAAATAAAGTTACTCAGCACAGACATCTCTACTCTTAAACCCCCCCGCAATAAAAACAACCTCCCCTGCAAACAAACTAAAGCAAAACAAAACAAACAAACAACGACAAAAAAAAAAAAACGCTGAAGGAAATACAATAATAAATTCTGAAGCAACAATAACCAGGACTTCATGCTCATTACAGAGGCCTAATTTCTATGAGCTGATAATGAAACTGTTCAATACAACCCAAAAACTCACAAAACCAGAGAGTTCATTTTATTGCCCCTTTTTACACGAAAAAAATTCAAATCCTTACAAGAAGCAAGTTCTGGCAAAGGCTTACTTACTCTCCTCCCTCCCCCCATTTTTTACTGCTAGCTCTAGTGTTGCTACAATACTGGGAACATTGACAAACACAGCAGTCATGACATTTAATAACATTCAACTTCTGTATTGTCAGACATCCGCATCTAGATATGCACAGGGCAGGGCTATATAGGCAGACAACCACTCAAACTCCATCTAACCTGCAGATTCAGTCTTTGCTACCTTTCATAGCCATAAGATACAAAAAATTAAAATACTAAAACCAAACCACAGAAATCTCTTCTTTCTCCCCAGTCTACTATTTCTCTTTCTGCAGACATATGTGCAGAAGCCTTCAATTAAGAATTGACTTCTACTTTTTCCCTTAATCTCTTAGGGCACTTTCTATCCAGCCAAGAAGGCCTCTCTCCTTTGCCAATCAAGTTGCTGAAATGTAGTATTGCCATTTCTGATACTTCTACCTGCTCTCCCCCAGGCACAATTACTTTATTTGCATCTTATATGCAATAGAGCCACACAGCTGAGATAAGCCCCTCTTTCATCTACCCCATACCTGGCAGGGCAGCTCAGAGTAAAGACAAAACTACACCAGCAAATGTAGCTTACAAGAAAATAGCCCTGTAAATAGCTGAAGGAACCCAAAGAACCTGAGAACATGCAGGAACCCAAAATGGACACTAAACCTCCCAGAGCTGTAGCACCCAAATTGTGAGCGGTAGATCCGAGTTACACCTTGTCCTGCTTTTACTGTTTCCTTTCCTAGTACATACTAACACGACTGTAGCTGTCCTGAGCTGCAGCAACACCTCACCCACAGACTCCTGAAACTATGCTCAGGAGGCTCGCAAGCCAATCTCAAGAGGCCTCCAGTTTGAGTGCTGTAACCCATCTATCTCCTCCATGAACCACACACGGAAAAAGCAACACTCGTTAGCACAAAGGCAGCATCGCAGAGGTTCAGTCATCTCCTCGTGCCATCACTAAACCCAAGCCAGCACCTGACAGCATCTGTAACTTCCACTGGCTTTTGGAGAGCCAGCTTGGGGGGGGCAGTGGCCCCCATTGCCCATATTCACCGACTTTTCCCTTTGTGGACTCAGAACACACCATCCCTGAGGTGCACTCTACAGTACTCCTGCATCTGTGGCAATTCAGCATGCTGCACCAGCTAACACAAGCACTATGGAACAGCTGGGGATGTTTTATTGACAACTGAGCAGAGCTCAGCTATGGTGACTTTTCAGACAAAACCAAACCTAGAAGCAACACAATGTCCCTGCCACAGCACAACACAGACAGGCACCGTCCCTGGGTTTGGTTGCAGCACACTGGCTATGGACAACAGGCTCCTGGTACTTTCAGCTCTCCTGGAGCACCCAGTGTTGGAAGCTGCCAACTGCCCTGGCTACTCTTTGCTTCACCATATTCAATAAAGTCTGACAGAGAACAAGAAACAGATGAAATTCATGGCATTCAAGGAAAAAGAAAGCTACCATGAGCCTGAACATGAGGTTTTACCGCACTGCTAAAATTATCAAACTCCTCTACCCCTTTCCTCCTCCAGTTCTTGCTAAAGTACTGTACCTAAAAATACTCATGCATGATAACAACGTGCCAGTAAGATCTGTCTTGGACCAGTATCATTAAACCACGATAATTCATCATTTATTTTTTTTTATTCTTTACACTGATTTCAGCAATGGTATCTGATACCATTTTAATAAACATGATCTGGGTCCCTCACTTTGTTCTCCTCTTTACTAAAGCAATTCTGGTGCAGGAAAAAAAAAGAAGATAAATGTTTCAGGCACTTAAAAAGCAGATTTCTCTAGCCTTAGAAAAAATATAAAAAGGTAAGTTTCACAACTAGCTAGCACACTAGCAAGCCTTTTGTTACCTCCTAAACTGAAAAACACCTCCTAAACTGAAAGAGTAAGTAGATTTCCATTAACACTGAGATCCGTAATGACCTATAAAGTAAACATGAAAAAATTCTACCTGCAGTATTGCCAGCATGTGTTTAAACTCTCAATGCCTTTTTTTGCAAAAGCCAGTAACTCTCCTTTGAACTCTAAAAAAAAAAAAAAAAAAAAAACAAACAAAAACTAAAACAAATCCAAATATGCTCGGTGAGTTTTGATAAACAGAATATATTTGCAAACATCTCAGCAACACTCGTTTGCAAGCAGGCAGCCAAATCAACTAGACCATGGTACCAAGTGCCATGTCCAGTCTTTCCTTAAACACCTCCAGGGATGCTGATTCCACCATCTCCCTGTGCAGTTCATTCCACTGTCAAATCACCCTTTCTGTGAAGAAATTCCTCCTAATGCCCAACCTAAAATTCCTCTGGCACAGCTTGAGGCCATTTCCTCTTGTCCTATCGCTTATTACTCAGGAGACCGACCCCCTCTTGGCTACAAGCCCTTTTCAGGCAGTTGTAGAGAGCGATAAGGTCTCCCCTGAGCCTCTTCTTCTCCAGTCTAAACCACCCCAGCTCCCTCAGCCGCTCCTCAGTCCCTTTACTGCGCACAGAGCTAAAGGGATCGGGCATTTCAGTCATCCAGAGGTGCTCTGTGGTGCACGGTACAGCACTGCCAGCTTCACGGGGATGCGGCACGTCCACCTCCATTCAGGGCGAGTTTCCTTCTGAGTGCTTTCTGTCAGCAGCAGGGCGAGGGACACACGCGAGGGGCAAAAAGCATGTAAATGGTTCAGTCCACAATTCGTGGGTGTTATAAATTTCGGCAGAGCAGCCACGGTCCCGAGCAGCTCCCGCTCGGTATCGCTCCTAAGCATCACCCTGGCCATCACCGGGCGTGCGGCAGCTCCCCGAGCGGGACTCGGGGCGCCCCCGGGCGCTTACCCTTGTTGTGGGTGATCATGAGGACGATGGGCACGGAGGGTCGGTCGCTGAACACCTCCGCCTTCTGCACCAGCGCCTCCCGCACCGCCCCGAAGGTGTTGAGGATGATGAAGGGGCGGCTGCCCACGAAGAGCCGGAAGACGCTGCCGTACATCTTAGTGAGGCCGGTGAGGAAGACATGGGGCGAGAAGGCGGGGGAGAGCCGGTCGCCCTGCACCTCCACCGCCCACCTGCGCAGCAGCGGAGGCGGCAGAAGGGCGAAGCCGAAGTTGCCCACGAGCGGCCAGGGCGCGGGGCCCGGCGGCAGCCCCGACAGCGCCCGCGGCCGCCGCCGCAGCAGCCAGTAGCAGCCGAGCCCGCACAGGGCCCCCCGCCGCAG
>VWZT01003978.1:528001-569510 GCA_013397055.1 Pachycephala philippinensis
GGGGTGGCGGTTTAAGGGGGCGGGGGCGGGCGGGAGGCGAGGCCGGCGGCGCCCTGACCCCGTCCCGCCGGGCCTGTGGGCGGGGAGCGGGGCCGGGCCGCGACACCGCCCCCGCGCCCGGCGAGAGGTGACGGAGCCCATATAGAGGATTAAACATAAGCGCATATGTCCACATCCTGTAAAAAGAACAACAACAACAGAAGTGAGCGCTCCCCTCCACCCCCCACAGGAATTGCTTTCAAATGCTCCTTACGCAGCTATTTTTTTAGCGGTTTAGAAGGGAAGGAAATACAGATGACCCCTTTCCCCCGTTCCCAAACACAAAAAACTGGCAGTTCGAGGTAATGCACCGAATTTTTCTGTCTTCAGACCCAAGGACGAGCCTAGAACCATGTCCCAGCTCTAGGTTCCATAACTGCTTGGCAAATGCAGAACAGCACAGAGAGGCTTCGAAGAGGGGCACTTAAGATCGTGGGAGGAAAAAGACGTAGCTCTCCTCCTTTCCCCCAAATAAAAATAGTAATAAAAAACCCCAAACACACACAAACACACAAAACACACCCAAACACCCTAATCCTCCCAAACCACCCACAGCTGCTTTTGAGGGTAATTTCCCTGCAGTCCACAGCTTAGTGCATTTTTCCAGCTGATCAGCAATATAAAATTTAACCCCTACAGAGGCAATTAGATGTTGAAAAACGCCACTGTACGGTCTTCCCAATAATTTGCTGCAGCATCAGTGGGTTTAGTAAGTGCTCTTGGCATCCCCTTGGTAACAGAGAAAAGTATTCATGTTTTGCCCACAGTGCTCCTTCTTTAAAGTGATCCCCCCAAAATAAAAAATGCACAGAATAAAGGGTGCTTATCCATTAAAAAGGGTGTTGTTAAAAGAATTATTTTTTTAAACAGTTGAACATTCAGTAAAGATAGCGACAAGTTGCTCATAAAATAGTGGCTGAACTGTATTAAAAAGGTTTTATTGCAATTATACAGAAGTTACAGCAATTTCAGAAATACATAAAGCTTCAAATGGTCAAGGTCAGTTTTCCTCCAAGCAATTAAGGCAACTGTCTCTTTAATCTAAACAGCAAATGGACATTTTACCAGCCACGGATTAAACAAAAGAGAAAAACTAAGAACAGATTTAAACTGGCAGAACAGAATGCAGTTTTTATTTTGTCCTTATTTGGCAGAAATTCAGTGGTTAATTACAATGTGCACCAATAAAATGCATCTATTAGAAAAAATATATAAAAACAGGTGAAAATTTAGCTGAACTAAAGACATTTTAAATCTTGAGTCTTAAGTTTAAGTTCTGTAGTGTGAAAATAAGAAGCTAAACTATTCAGCACAGCTGAAACACATTACTGTTTTTGCCTGTTTTCTTTGTAAAAGAGTAATTTAGCCTCACTTCCTTCTCAGTCTAGTCAAGAACTAGGTAAAAAAAAATGCTTTCCTTCCCTATGTATACAGTTGAAAGATTGGTTTCAGTGGCATATAGCCAATTCTAGGGTGTCCAGAGATTAAATTCCACATTAATTTTGATTAAAATGAGATTAATTTCAAAATTTTAAGTGATAAAATGCAACTTTTGCTCATACACACGTGGATGTTTCAAGTTAAAATAATAGTTGTTGCAACATTAAAATCAGTTTCTCCAATTTAAATTAGAACCAAATAGCCTCTTTTTAAAGCATGAAATTGACAGCAAAACATAACCGAGTACTTTACTAATATTCTGCATACCCCAAATAACTACATATACAAGTTTCAGCACTATAGTGCTTTCCATGGAAATCATTCCTCCTCAGTCCTAGCATCAGTGTAATGAAAAGCACACCCCCTTTAATTCTGCACTTCAGGAAAAACTCTTTTACCCCAAACTGAGGAATCAAAGCATTTGGTGACTCCACTTTCAACAGGTCAAAGAACAACTCCATGCAACAAGCAAACAAAAATCCCCACCAGAGAAAAGACTGTCATTAAAATATGCATAAGAATAGTTCAAAGGAACTAATTTTTCCTTAAAGATAACCAAGTTACAGAGTTAAGGCCCAAGCAGAAGCATTGGAAGTTTAATGAACAGAGTAAACCCTCAAAAGCAACATAATATTCTTCTCTCGAACTTTATCTTAGTCTTTGAATCCTGTCAATGCTTGGGACTGTTGAGCAGCTGTTCTCTGCAGCTGCTGACTTAGCACCCATTCTCTTCAAGTATGGGCTGCAGTTTTATATGCTTTATTTGAGCTTGCAGGCAACTTTTGGACTTTTATTTCCACAGGCACTTTATTCATAAGAAACACTCTCCTTGTCAAAAGCACATTGAAAATATTTGAAAGTTCTGAGTTACACCAGTGCACTGAAACATGTTTCTGTAACACGGCAGATGCTAAAGCTAAAAAAACCCACTTTTGGTCAAGTGCATGTCACATGCTCGCAAAGGTTTTGTTTTTGCTGGGCATTGAAACATGCATCCACTTGCCTCCTAACAGTTCCATAAATATTGCACTTTTTTTTGTAAACTAAAAATAAATACAGTCCATTTTCTCTGAAGCATCTAGTAATTAAGATAGGAAAGTTATATTTCAATGTGGCTTAGGACAACTGTGGATGACTTTGTTCAATCTTTGGCTTTTTCAAATGTCCTACTACTAAAGCAAGCACTGAGACAGGAAGATAATCCAGACTATTGTTACTAGACTATCCACCTTCACTCAAAAACCCCACCCAGCAGCCCTGGGTTTATCCTAGATGGTGGGCTTGTTTCTGCTTTTAATTAAATTACTCTAAACATGGAATATTCTTTGCACTGACACAGAAGTTCCATCAAATAGATCTTAGAGAAGCCCATTTATTTCTTGAAGTACAAGGTGCAAGTGATTTAAGAAAACTTATCCTAGTACTTGAAAGATAGCAGCTTAGTGACCAAAGCCTCAGGGTACAACCACTTCAGAGCAGAGGAGTATGCTGCAGTGGCACCAGTGTACCTGGACATGGCACCCGCTCCACACATTCACGTGTCTGGACGAATTAAGGGAATCATGCTCATTTAAGAGCCGACTACAGCAGGTTTGCTGTACCTGTCACAGGCAGATACTTTCACAACTGCAAGCTGACAAGTAAGGGGCCTTTAACAAGAACTAAAGGCTTGGTATTCTCTGTGGATAGAAACTGTAGGCACTGCTGCCCAAAAATGCCTCTCAGAAAGATCTGAAGTGCGCTGTCCTTCATTAGATACAATAAAATCATAACCAAAGGCAGGGGGGGAAGGCAGCAATAGCTTCTGCAACAGAAGGCACAAGATAGTTTTTCATCTTAAGAAAAAGTTGCTTGTGAAGCTTTCTAACAAAGCTAGAAAATTAGTTTGCTCTTTCACAGTCTAAACAATCTAGTTTAAGGGTCTTTCATGTGTTTTTATAATGTCATACTATGAACTGCCTTAATAATTATGTTGTTTCACTTCTGTTCTTTAGATGCAGTTACATGGTCACGTCCATCACAAGTTGTTTGAGTTTTTTTAGTGTCAGCACCTACACTGCATAATCAGTGTCCTCCTAATACAGCTTTGTCCATTTCGCATCCTCTCAGTCTCCAAGGCTTCAACAGTGATGACAAAGCCAGAGAATAATTTTCTTTAAAGTAATAGCCTGTCCCTTAATCCTACCTAGTACAATTGTTACATTTTAGACTGAGTTCCAGATGATAAGCTATCCTAAAGTGTATGAAAACTTAAAATTGGACATGTAATTTAGAACAATATACACTCCTAATATTTTCCTGCATTAAAATACTATTTTTTGCAGTTTTCATATAAAACAGAAATAAAAAAAGGTTGTATTTATATAAAAAGCATTTGGAACAGGCTTAAAATGTAGAGAAATTTTGCTTTATTGAAAAGGTGTCACAACAGCTTTCCTTAGTGTTCATGTGTAATAAGAAAATACCAGCTCTTAATAATATTTGAAATTATTAGCACCATAAATGGATATAAGATTTTTGATTTTTAAAGATGTGGATGGTCATGTAAATAGTCCAACTGTATTCATTAGTACATAGGCTGACCATAAAAAATTGCAACTTGTATGTGCCAAGTAAACCACATAGGACAATTTCTTTAACATGTTTTTACCAAACTCACAGTCAACAGTGAAGTGATCATGACAGACAGCACCTTTGAAGAGAAGAGCAACAAGATGCTCCTGTTATTGCTTTTTTTAAAGTACAGCTAGTGCAATAGTTGGTTTTGGTTTGGGTTTTTTTAACACAGTGAACAGATTGCAACACAAATCACAACCTAGCTCTAGTACCTCTTGCACGTATACAGCACACCATAACACTCAGTTACCTAACGAAGTATCAGCTATAAAGTGTCCTTCTCAAAGTTTTACATCATAAAAGCCAACTGTTGCTAATTGTGAAGAACTTATGTGAAAATGACACCCTGTTTGCAAAGATCAGTAGAAACTACAGCACCAAAGGTCTCTCAGTTTGTTATTGTAGTAGTCTGCTGCACAGTGTTTGCAGAACTGGACCCTAAAGCTACAGAACAATGCCATCTTACCAGCTTCTTACCATGCATGCATTACAGCATTCTTATATTACCATGTAGGGTTCCCTAGCAGCCAACACCTTTCTTGCTTAGTTTTTCCCAGGTTGGATACACAGCTCCAATTGACATACAGAGCTATGGATACACAGGATTCAACCTAGGAGAAGTCATGTAAGAAAAGCTGTCAGCTGTAAGGATGAAACCATGCTGCAGCCAAAGTGAGGTCCTATGCTGTTTTTTAGGGAAGTCTTGAGAGTTCTCAAAGTCACATGGAAAGCACAAGAACCATAGCCATCAAACCATTATTCCTGCTTTTACTTTCAGGTTCTTCTGACCTCAAAAGTTAGCAGAACCTCTTTCACATCTCACATGCTCTCCTGAATCACGAAAATTAAACATAAACAAATCTGCTAAACATTTAGGGAGCAAGAATTGATTCCTGAGGGAAAAGAAGTATGTCCTAGCATGTTAGGTTTTGAAACTTGAAATTATTTTCAAGTACAAATTGTTCAAAGATGTGTCTGACAAGAATGTCTTTTGGCTTTAGGGTTAATTATAAGGCCTTCTCAAATGTAAATCCTACTCTTCCATATTGAGCCATTTGACAGTTAGTAGAAGCAGATGTAGTTAGACAGGAGTCCAAAGCAGCATAGACTTCAGGATAAGCAGCATTTTGAGTGGCAACAAACTGAAAAAAGTGGAATCCAGACCCAGTTTTTACAGAAGTTTACAGAAGTAACAAAGCACTGCTAAGTTACTCAACATGTAAGAGGGGTTGGAGTTTAATAAAATTGTTTAAGGTTCACACACAAACACTTCAATGGTACAGGTAAAAGTAAGCAGGGAGATAAATTTCCTCTTGCATTGTATTCTCAGCACTCCTGCCATCTTTAATGAATAAAAGAAAATTTAGAAAGCAAACAGGCCAACTCACCTTAAATGCAACTCACACACCTGAAGTAACACCCAATTTCATGTTCTGTTGAAGCTCTCTGATGCCTGGTTTTACAGAGATCTGCCTTTTCAGCCCCATTTATAGTTTTGGTTTGCAAGTGACCTTCACTTTTTAGCTATTGCCACCTTTAGTACTGCACTGTCAGTCTGGAAGAAGCTCAAGAGGACAGGTAAAGACGGCTCACAGCTGTCTGTACTGTACAACGTGGTTTGCCTTCCTAGAGAAGCCACTGTGTACTGAACCCATTATTGCTTGTGCCACAGAGACCCCTCTCCACACACATGTGCCTGCTTGGTGCCTGGGCCCCAACTGCTCAAGATGCTTTTACTTCAGACTCATTTCTGACCACTTTTCCTCTTAATTAAAAAACAAGAAAACCCCAAAAAGTCATCTCCAAGCATACTTCAGCAAAGATACTTTGTGAAAATTGGTCTCAGTTGGCACAAAGGAGATTCTTCTGTAGTAATTCTTTGCAGTGTCACAAACGCTAAACTCCTAAAGACCATATTATGCTGAGAGAAAATGCAAGAGCTGACATTACTATTATTTAGGCACAGCTTGAAAGAAGAGTATTTCTCCTAGAGGAAACCCATGCACAGACACCTTAGGTACTGTATCCAAGGGATCTGCATTTTTTCCATTGACATTTACCAGAACTAAAACCAGTTATGTTTAACCATACAGACAGCAAGTAAAGGACAAAAACATTCACTCCTCATCTAGCAGAACGACTGGGTCAACCACTACAGAATCATTTGAAAAAGTGCAAACACTAACTATAATAGCATAATACAGCCTCTTTTTTCAACTATAGTACAGATAAGACTGCATGTAGGATGCAGCCAATATAATTTTAATTCAAATTCACACACCGCTCCTCCCAAAAGTGGTCTGCCCTCTCCTCCCACCTAGTTTGCATCTTAAAGGTTTGTACACAGCCAAGAGCCACAGAAAACAAACTGCTAGCTATTTGCTAAATTCCAAGTCCTTTGCAATTAAAACATTTTCACTGAAAACAAGTCAAACCTTTGTGGGTTTTTAATCCCTGATTTACAGTAGAAGAGAAGGAATCCTCGACAGCAGTATTTCAGATACAGAGACTGCATAGTATTGTTACTTCATCTTTAAACATCATTCAGGCATCGAGTGTTTCGTTAGGAAAGATGAGTTCAGAAGTGGAATGTTTCCCTGCAATACGTAAGCTACCTGTATCTAGCCTGACATTCTTATGTGCTACTTTCTAGGTTAATAAGATTTAAACATATGGTTAAATCCATGGAAACTTCAGCCAACTACAAAAAAGCTTCAGTATGTTTTAAGCATTGCAGCACTTTGTTCTTGTTTTAGAAACTGTTAGTGACAGCTTGAAAGAACAACTTACAAAAAACTGCTAATAATATTTAAGTACTTTAATCTCTAAGCATCTCTCACTGAGTTGGGTTTTGTTTTTCTATTTTAAGTTATGGATGAGAACCAGCACAGATACACAGCTGTACTATAGAATGATGTGCTTAATACTGCTGCTTCCTTATAAGTCTGGGGGTTTTTCTGCAGAACTATCACACAAACAATTTAATTCTATATTTCTTAGAAGTTAGGTGTAGGTTTAGCTCAATTTCATGTAAAAAGCAATATGATCACCATCTATTTCAGTGTTTTCCTTCCTTTTCCTTATAAATACTAGAACAAGAACCTTTGTCTCCATTCTCTGTTTCATAGCACTTCTCTTTGGATTCTAAGAAACACCATGAAGTAGCACATGAAGGCTTACTTAAAAGCAAAGTTACTTCAATGGCATGCTAGGATATTTTTCTCATGTGCACTTAAAGAGCAACACTCATTTGAATGATGCCTAACAGGAATATTTACTTTTAAGGTCCCTCTTCTCAGTTACTGAATTTAACACATTGATTTTACAATGCCTGGAACACTTCAATACAGAAGCGTTCAATCTTATAGTATCACTCTAATTTTGTGTGCCCATATAAGAGTTCTAGGTAGGTCCAAAATACGTGTATTGTAAAAATATCAAGATGACAATGGAGCTTTACAACTATTAGATCTGCCAGTAAGGCAAAATGGTTCCATTACACCTGACAGCTTGGACCCATTTTCAAAATTACCCCATGAATCCTTAAGATTCAGGTTTATGAGTTTAAAAAAAAAAACAAACCAAAACCACAAAAAACAAAAACGCCACTAACAAACAAAAAAGTCCCCATAAACAAACAAAAAAACCAAAGAGCTATGGGAAAATTCCTTTAAAGTTAATGGAAAGGCTTCACCTTGCACTGAAGTTAATGGATCTGTCTCTAGAACAGTAAATCATATTTCACATCTGCTGAAATGAGAAAAAGAATTTGGGTTAGTACCAAACAACATTGGATAAACTGTCCAGCCAGATACTACTGATAGGAGAAAGCCAGAGATTGAACAGATTCTGATTTAAGACCCTGGTAAGTGGATTTGCAATAATCCAATTAAGAGAATGGTCTCTCATATCTTTTAAGACTTACCAGTTCTGTCTCTGTTGCTGAGCTTTATTTCTCTATTACATGAAGGTAGTGTATTTTAACATAAATATTTTTTTTAGTTTCCTTCTCTCCCAACTGTTGTTTTAAGGAAGGCAGAAAATTCAGTACTAGAGTTCGTAACAATGTTTAGCACAGCTATTTTTGCTACTACGCCACCTGTGGCAATCTTTCCAAGAAAACAGCAATGAAGGATGACTAACATTTAGTACCATTTACGTCCACATGGGAGTGCTAAGCACGTACCAAAAAAGTGTCCACTTACAGTGCTTTCAAGTAGACATTACTAATTTCTGGCACTAGAAGTAAGCATCTGTAGCGTTACCACTTAGCAGCACATTTCTTTAAATGCTCAAGTTAACATTTCAAATCCAGATTTAAATTTATGTTAGGCATTTTAAAAAAGCCTATCAGCATTTAAGTCCTATGATAGATCAGGTGTACAAGTGTAGTGCTTTTTAAATTAAGTGTCTGTAAAGTTCAACATGTAAATGCTCTTCAGTAGAGAGGAGCATGTTATAGTCACAGTAAAGGGGCAGCTCACGTGACATCTCTAAGAAATATTACTATAACTAGGAAAAAATAATTAGTGACATACTGCAAAGCATTGGGCATATACAGACCAAAAATATACTGATCACTTGATTGTAGGCCTAAGCAAAGTCCAAGTTTCTCCCTTCTACCTACTGCAATCTTTTGCCTCTTAGGATGAAACTATACTTTAAGCTTTGTGGTATTTGTATATAATGATCACCAAGATCTTAAAATCAGTAATTTTTATGTAGCAGTTGTGTTTTGTATTGGATAAACTACTATAGCAGTAAGAACTAGAATATACTATTACTTACCCCATTTTATCACCTTACATATAGGTCTAAAGAGTCTTCAAATACAGCTATACCATCCAAGTTTGTAAAAGCAATTAAAAGCTATTGAGAACATAGAGAACTGGGGCTTTCTAATGAAACACACACACACACCCCTTTAAGAGCTTTCATACAATGGATAAATATTAAGCACTTAAGGGAGGACTGAGCCAGAACAGGAATCAAGTATTTTGAGCTAGAGCTGCTACTTAAACTTTCCTTTTGTATTACAATAGAAGTCTCTATCAAATTCAGCAGTAGAATGAAAGCTCACACAGCCCAACAAAAGCAGAGTCTTTACTTGGTTCTATTTCATCACTTTCACATTTTTTTCTTTCAGAAACAGGAATAAGTGTAAAAAACCCCAACCACCTCATCCTGCATGAAGAAAGCCTGCTTTGCAGATCTATTACAGAAATCCCACTGAGACATGGTGGTGGTTATGCAGATAATTAGATATCTAGACTATCAAAGTGTTTATCTTTCAGCCACCAGATGAAAACCACTGCTTAAGCTCCTTAGGTAATGCTTTTCATCATGCGATTTTCAAGGCACAGTGACCACTAATGAAATCCATTTGTAACTCCTAAAAGATAGTATTACTACAAGTGGCTTAACATGACCATATTTAAGATATCACAAAGCATAGATTTTAGCTTAAAAAATTACGATCTATGAAGTAGCACTGATATAACAAGTATCTTGGGAGATTTACTGACTGGTGTTGAACAGATTCATTTATATGATAGAGAAAAAGGATTCAAAAATATTTTGATACCAGCTTTTTAGCCGTTCAAGGTCTGCTAGAAGCAAGCAAATGAAAGCACAGATATGCCCATACACACACAACTTCAGGGGCACATTATCAGAGTCTACTAAGCTTATTTTAAATAACAAAACCAAACATCAGCAGAATTTCTTTCTTAGCTATGTTTTTCCATGGATGTATTGAAAGGAACATTTTTATTGTATTATTTTGATAATGCACAAAAATATTTGAAATGCACATCAAAAATATTCTCATGTACAACTCAGAGCAATGATCCCCTTAACTAGAAAAAATAATATTTGAATACTCTGTATTTAATTTTATAACTTAACTGGACTTTTTAAAAACATGTTGTCATTATTTAAATTGGGTTCACACTTGTCACTCAGTTCAAGACATTCTTAAAATACGCAGCATTTCCTTTATATTAGTATCACCTCAACACTTAATGCAGTTTTATCTTTTCATTAGGTTCTACTGAAGATCTGAAAATATTAAGTTAACTGCAGAAATTAATACAGAATATAAATAGCTAAACATGGTGTGCTAATTTTCTACTTCGCTTTCACAACAATACAAAACAACATAAACCAACAAGAAACAGGTAGCTGTTAATCTATGGTTTTGTTACATGTTTACTCCATGGTAATTTCCCACATTCTCAGCCAACTTTTTAAATAGCCATTTTAGCTGGACTGAACCCCTGCCTAAAATAGGGAATCTACATGTGAGTTCTACCACAGCGTCATTTAATATTATTTTAGGTTATAATTGAAGAAATGCTGCTGTTGTAGCTATTTCAGCCTTAGCACTTTTTTGTTTGGTTGTTTTTTTTTTTAAAGTAAGTCACAGAAACATGTGTCAAGAGGTAAAAGAAAAAAAAAGAAATTCAATGCAGAACTATGGCTCCCAAGCAAGCCTGCTACATAGCTTCAGCAGGAGATTGCTACTAAAATTGTTTATTTTAAATGTAGCCCCATTTTGGACCTGGCCTTGCATTCCTCAAGCAGGTGAGAGCTGTAGAACTTTTGCCTGCATCGAGAACTTTATGATCACTCTTCCCAATAAATAATTTTGTTTAAAGTGTGTGCTTTTGTGTATATATGCATCCATATACACTGACAGGCACTATATAGCTATATACACAAGGCCAGCTGCAATTAAAGATTTAGACATTGAAACTGTGTCCCTTATTAAAAATAAAATTCTAGGCTCCTTGAGCTCTGATGTTAGCAGCTATTTCTAATTTGCAAATTCATCAGGTAGCACAATTGTTTAAATATAAAATTACTAATAAAAATGTAAAAATTGGTATATAGTAGAATACATGGGAGTTAATGGTGGTAAGTAGTATTTTAGGGTCATAAGATATTCATACCCACAGTGTGTAAAAAAGTCAGACTCGCTTCCAGCTGTACCAGTCACACAAAGGCCTTACCTTCATTAGCAAGAATAATGCAACAAACCACTTCCCACTATTGTGTTATTTTTTTATACACCTCAATACACCAATATCGTGCCTTTACACTTCAGGATGTTTTTGCCCTTATGCACTCCAGAGCTCTGAAGATGAGACTTTTGGGTGCTTCTGTGGATGAGTGAGAGTTAGTAATGGAAATGTTATTGTGGTCTTTGGCACCTCTATCTTGTTAATAAAGCAAAGTCCTGCTCCATTTTTTCTTTAATAAAAAAATCCGATCAGTGGTGAATTTCATTAGCACTGAAGAGTAGAATAGGTCTGTACAGCCTGATGAGAGGAAAACATCTGAAATAGCAATATATGTGTCTACAATTGTCTTTCCAATCAATTGCACAGAAGCTTGGTCCACTTCTTCAGTTACAGTCCTCTTAAGAACTTTGGTTACAGCATTAATGTTTTGGTTAAAAAAAAAAGGAAATTCAAAAATGAAAAAAAACAGAGCAGATGCTTTCCTTCTTTTCTTCAGGTAGACTTTTCATTGTCCTCTCCTGTCTTCTGAACCCGTGAATACTTTTTGCATGAAGATTTGAAGCAGCTGGGAGGCCAAGATATTGGCCAGGAAAAACTGCAAGGAACAGAGCCTTGCACATTCTTCTCGAAGAAATAGAATATTGGATACCACCATGCTCGAGAGAGAAAATTCGTCTGCGAAGACACCTTTAAAGTCTGTATTGGCACAAGCACATGAAGAAGAAAGGGGAACTGTCAGTTTAAAGGCTTATAATCAATTACATTGAGTCAAGACAACAGCAAAAATGCAATGCATTTGCATGCATTTCTGCAAAGACAGTGAGTATTTAGCCTAGAACACACAGAATTGAGGTAGACATTATAGTCCAAACGCATACTACAAACTGAGCATTTTTAACACAAAGGGATGCTTTGCTGCTGTACAAAATTTGGGGTGACAAAGCACTCAAGTCTTTTTCAATATGAGTGCTTTCAGGCATGTCATGTTTCCATTGATGACTAATAGTTGAGAATTAGATTTAATGGGCTTGAGAGCTATGCTGCTACTTCAATGTGTTGTTGAAACAACTACAGCAGATATCTTCTGAACAGTGTACCTTTAATGATGTTTACAGAAGAATTGTCACTAGAATTTTAGGACTGTCTAGGTAATTTCAGTTGGCCAGAAATTTTATTACTCAACTACTGTTTATTCATAAGCTGAGACAAAGAAGGGCTGTTCTATACATCAACTACAGCATTAAAACCTCAAAGTTCAAAAAAATTCTAAGACAAATTAATATTATTTACTTAAATAACAATGAAGTGAAACTCCTTGCCCATTCTGTTTAAACTTCAATATGGAACCTCTATTTTTATTCTGAAATTAAGAACTGATTTAACCTTTAGGCAATTTTAACACATGAAGGCTATGCGTTGATTCTGAAGGTATTTGCCACTCACCTTTTCGTTAGCCATTGAGTGGTACCACCAGAAGAGCCGCGTGGTGATATAATAGGCAATGATGACATCTACGGTATAGTGTTCATGAGCAACCAGGATACAAATGATACCAGCAGCACTCATTAGCCAGCAGATTAAGTGATACCACCAGAAATGACGTGGTGAATCTGTGAAACAGGCAGGTGATGGGGAAAAAAACACAGCAAAAAGCCATCTATATTATTATTATAGCAATCCACAAAAGGAAGGGGAAAAGAAAAAAAAGAAATTAAGGCTACTAAATTTGAAGACATAACTCATACCACACTGGTACAAACCCCCTGCTTTGACACAGAAAACAAGACCAGTAAATTACACAAACTTACTGAGGTGTTCTTACATTTTAAAGTGAACACAAGATGAGTTAGTTAGAAAACACAGCCACCCATTTTCTAGTCAAATTAAGTTTTCCAGTTAAATAGTTGCTAGGATTTGGGGTACAGAAGAAGAGACAGAATTGAGGCAAAAATACACTTTGGTTATTTAACTTGGGTGTATTTAATATTTTCTTTTTACAACCTATAGTCGAGTAAACTCAAGTGTCTAGAATTGGTACAACCTGAGCAGAGATGACAGATCAAACAGAAAAAGACAGTCAGTTTAATTCTTAGGTTTTCACTAATTTGCATGAAGCCTCAGTTCTGCAAAACAAAATACACTGTACAGAAAAGGACAGTATGTGAATTTATATCCTTTAATGAAAGGTTTAACAAATGGGAGTGAAGCTATTCAAAATGCATTTAAGCCACTTCAGTGGAAAAGTTCTCCTGTATTTCTTTCCCCATTGAATAAAATGCCCTGAGTGTCACAATGACCATTCATAACTTCTGACAGGCTAACTGGCTTCATTTCACTCACAGTGGGAGGTTTTGGCACCTCCTGCCTTGTGGGGCAATGCTCAGCCTTTACTTTCACACAATACCAGCAGAAAAGTTACTGATCTCAACAAGCTTACCCAGTAGGCTCTCAGAGGCCTGTGCAAACAGTAACTGTAGGACCACTTTTTGGTGCAAGTGTCAAAACAATAAATTCTCTTAACTCCCCAAAACACTGCAGACAGATCTCCACCTACTGATTTTTTTTTTAAGATAAGAAGCCAAGTAATCTCAAGAAGTTGATTTTAGCCACGGCTAAAAATACTAAAAATATGAATAACTATTCTGGTGAAAAAGGTGGAGTGCAGAGGAATAAGTGAAAAAATGGCAGAGTATGAAAGGAAGAGCAGAGCAAAAACTCCACTAAGCCAGACATAAAAACCTCAGAATGCATCTTACAAAGACGTGTTACCAAAAGAGCTAAAAAGACCACCACAAGCAGCCTCTAATTCAGAGCAATTACAGAGCTTATGCCCTGGTTCAGAGAACATTTTCATCATTATATGAGTTAAAAAAAGGAAAGCTATGCATTCTCACTTATAGAGCACAACTTCACTAAAATATATGCCTAAGAATTAGGCAGCAGTCAAAGGGCTTATTACAAAAACTTGTATGATACCATTTCTCCAATCCCTTATATATAAAGTACAGGAGAAACTAGCCCAGAAAATATTGGGTTGTCTTCATCTTTCCTAGTACAATTGAGTACGTGAATAGCATTAAAATGCAATGTAACAAACAAAACAAGGAAAACACTAACTATTATTAGGCTATTTTCCTGATACTGCTCTGGTAATTTTTATGAGTTACAAATGCCATTCCCCCATTAACATTCACTTCACAGGAAAGACCTAGGTCTAGGAATCATCAGACTATAATCAGCATCTTAAATCACTGTTCAAAGAAGAACATCTCAAATCTGCAGATTTGGAGTCTACCATATTCAAGAGGCCCTTTCATGTTGTGTTTTTTGTCTAAGGCAGAATGTAGCACTACAGCACCTTGTTCCCTCAACATTTTAATTAAAGGAAGGCATCCAACTAATGCTGGTTAGTCTTATTTTTGTTTCAGTGAGAATTACACATTCCCATCAGCCAAGCTAGTATTTGCATAGTTTGTGATACAACAGTAGGAGGGAAGATTCCAACTCTAAACATGTGAACTGAGAAGGGAACTCCCCACTATGTATTCATGAGCGGCCAAGCTCCCAGGATAGAAGCACTTCTTAGCATGTATTAGATTTAGAAGTCAGTCCTCAGTTCTCTAACACTTCAATAGATACTCTGGGTGCAGCACAGAAGATTTTTCCTCCCATGCCCCAGAGCAATATAAAGCAAAGTAAGAAACCATAACTACATCTTTGCAAGCTTGCCAATTTCTTATGAACTACAAGAAGCATTAAGTAGGAGACTCGAGCACAAGACATCCAAAGAGCATGAATTCACTTCTTACTGCTTGCAGTAACTAATGTACAGCACACCTGAGAAAAGTAACTTTGCTTCTGGCTGCAGTATAAGTGTGCAATGATGCTGTGTTCAAGCCACAGAATTCCCCACAGTCCCCTGCAGCTAACCTGCACAGAGCTAGTGCGTATAATTAACTACAGTACATTTTATCCAAAATTTGAATAACCTGTCAACAAGTGATGAAAAGCTATCTTGTTTTAATCAACCAATAAACACATAAAGAAAGAGGTGACATGTTTAGCCCCACTAAGCTCTTAATTAAAGCCCACAACACTTTTAGTCAGCCTTACCCACAACCCCTGGAAAGGTGATGGAACAGCTCACCCTTGAGGCCACCACAAAGCATGTGGAAGACAAAGTGATCAGGAGTAGTTAGCATGGATTCACCATAGGGAAATCATGCTTAACCAGCCTGATTGCCTTTAAAATCTGGACAAGTGGCTGGATAAGTAACAGGAGAAAATTGGATGTTGTCCATGTGAACTTCAGCAAGGCTTCTGACACTGTCTCCCATGATATCCTCACAGGCAAGGTTGGACAGTTAGTGAGGTGGACTGAGAACTGGCTGAATGGCAGGGCTTAGGGAGTTTTAAATCAGTGCCACAGAGTCTAGTTCAACCCAAAGGTTCATACTGGGCCCAATATTAACTTACTCATCAGCAACTTAGACGAAGGGATAGAGTGCATCCTCAGCAAGTCTGCTGAGGATACAAAGCTCAGAGGAGTGGTGCTGCTGTGCTGCCCTTCAGGAGATCTCATGCACTGGAAGGATGGGCAGAGCAGAACCTTTTGAAAGTCTACAAGGGCAAGTTCAGGGTCCTGCATCTGGTAAGGAAAAACCCTTGCTGGTGCACCAGTACAGGGTGGGGGCCAACCTGCTGGAAAGCAGCTCTGCTGGGAAGTACCTGGGGGTCCTGGTGGCCAAGATGTCCCTGAGCAGTGCCCTCATGGCCAAGAAGGGCAGAGCATCCTGGGGTGTATTAGTAAGATCACTGCCAGCAGGTTGAAGGAGGTAGTCCTGACCCTCTACTCAGCCCTGATGAGGCCACATCTGGAGTTCCACGCTCCCTAGTACAAGACAGATGTGGAGCAAGTCCAGCGGAGGGCTATGAGGATGGTTAAGAAACTGGAGCACCTCTCTTATGAGGAACGACTGAGGAAAACAGGCCTGTTTAGCCTGGAGAAGTGTGAGAGGGAACCTCAATGTCTTTAAGTATCTGAATGGAGGATGTCAAGAGGACAGAACCAGGCTCTTCTCAGTGGTACCAAGCAATAGGACAAGAGACATCAGGCAGGAAACAATGCTCAGGAAGCTCTACCTAAATGTGGGGAAGAACTTGTTTACTGTGCAGGTCACCATGCACTGCAACAGATTGCCCAGAGAGGCTGTGAAACTAGAAACACTCGAGAACTGTCTGGACAAAATCCTGTGCAATGTTACCTAGGGAATTCTGCTTGAGCAGAAAGGTTGGGTTAGATAACCTACAACAGTGGTCCCTTCCAACCTTAACCATTTTATGATTTTACTACAGCCATGATTCCATTTCCACTCAATTTGTGTTTCAAACCCATGTAAATATAGTCTGTATACAACTGACGAGTAACTTTCGGAAGGCAGTAGTTTTACACATACTTTTGTCATTTGTTTTCCCAGTACAACAAATATGATCAAGGAAGTGCACTGAAATACAACCACTTACACTCTTTGATGAACAGATAGACCAGCGTTAGCACTACAGTGTGTCCACTAAACAGGAAGTCTCCACACAGGATGTGTGATCCAGTTATGGATAGACCACCACCAGAAATCAGTCGCAGGATTCTCTGAACCTTTGCCTGAGAGTCTCCATTCAACTAGAACACCAGAAAGAAGTATAAAATAAATTTTAAGATACACCGTAAGTGACTCAAGTAAACTTCTTGCCCAAACACATGTAGAGTCAGGAAAACAGAGATAAAATGACAAATTATTTTCATTTTATTTGGCTTTCTTTCACATATTCTTAAACAAATAAGCATGTATTTCAAAATTGACAGGTGATAAAGATCAGTTTGGTAACACTAGCATTCTGTCTATGCTTTCCCAGGTTATTTTAAAATATGCATTGTACGAGAATGAGATGCAGAATATACCAAAAAAGTAAAAATTAAAAATTTGTAAGGTCAGATCTCTCATGACAGCAGTTGACAGAATGTATGAAACCAATTCAAAACTGGTACAACCTTGCATACCAATTCTGTTATTCTGTTCAGAGCTGACCAGTGTTTCTAACAAGTAAAAACTTCAAACTCACTTATTTTGAGATTTAGTTACAAACTCAGTCAGAACGTACTCGTATTTGAAGGATGTACATTTTTAAAGCATGCATTAGGACCAGCTTTTGATTTCTCATGGATACTAGGCAAACACTCAGTTTTACCTATCTGCTTTAAATTAACTCTAGGAAAAAAAACCACAACAAGAAAAATGTATAACTATGTTTTCCATAATCAGAAAAATATTCTCGTGACAAAAATAATCCAGAAGAATTATCATCAAGTGTTTTTCCAGAGTTCAAGTAATTCATCCTCATTTAATGCTAGCAAAATGAACTTTCAGCAGAGACATTTGCATTTTCCTTTGATTACCTTTTCTCACTCCTCAATACAGTCTACTGCATAGTCATTCCCCAAGCTATTAGAACAAAACCATTAAATCTTTACAGTAGAGGCAGTTAAATAAAGCATTTTCAAATAGACACTGATTCATAAGAGAAGTAATTCATCCACTATATTCCTAAGTTGTCTCAAAGTAGAAGATAACAGCCATGATGCCAAAACTTAAGACTAGAAATCCTATCCAAGAGGTGACAAATTTATCCCCCCCACTAAACCAGCAATACTTTTTTCAGTACAGCCAACATGATAGTTTGTTCCAAGAAACTTTAAGTCTGCAACTGTTTATTAGTAACCTAAAGTGGGAGTAGTAACTCCTTTACACCACTTAACTCAAGTGTCATTAATTTTTTAAAATATTTCTGTAAAACTATTAGCACATCCATGTTTCTATAAGTATCAGTTCATTTATGCAGCTGAACTTGTTTAAGTCACACTCCGATACATTTTGCAGGTTGGAAGCAGAGACAGGTAGCTGACTTCAGGTATTGCAGCAGCTCTTGACCAAACAGAAACTTGACAAAGCATATAACAGTGTGGGTTTCTAAAGGGATACAGTAACATAACCTTGCATATCAGCATATGAATTACAGTATTAACCCTGGATATCCTACCATATAAGAAAAAATATTACTGCAGTATTAAGAGTGATTAGCTTGAGTGTCAGAAGCAAGTTGATTGATTTAGTAGCAGCACTATTTCAACCTAAGATGTTCTGAAAGGGAGCACTCAACTGCATCAACAACTTGAGGCTCTTTCCATATCGCACAGGTTTTGGTTTATCACTATCTATGTTCCTGAAGACATCAACTGAAAGTAATTTGTGTTATTTAGTAATACCTGAACCATTGCCTTCTATTTGTTTTAAGGAGCCATCAGGACTGATGCAGAGAGTAAGGCAAGAAGCAAGAGGCAAAGGCTCTTACCTTTGGCGCACACTGAAAATGCATTCCAGGCACAGGTAAGGTGGTAACATACATGGTAATGCAGCGGTACAGGTACAAAGTTCCTATTATAAAAAAGAACCTGCGTCCCACTATTGATCTGAAAGCAAGGAAAGAGGGGAAAATGATTGAGTACAAAGTTTATGTGCTGGATATTTAACAGTTACAGAGCTCTAGCTTCATTAGATAGCTAAATCCTTAGAATGAGAGAGCAGCTCCACCCCAGCTCTTCACCATACACTTCTCTGAATCAAATATTAAAAAGTCCTTCTTCAGCTTTTAGTCTTGATAGCTCCTTACAGTGCAGAGCTCCCACCAATTTAACGTGGCCTCAGTCTAACTTACAGGTACAGTCAGGCAGTTTTCCTCAATTCAGTGACCTTCTCTTTTTAGTCCAATACTATAACCACATTCTTGATTTAAATATACATAGTTTAAGCAAATGGAGACACAGGACAAAACTTCTATTTAGCCGTAGAGGACAGTGGGTTCTTCCTCAAATTTGGATGAGATTTTCTTACATCATCATGATTTCCTCAGTTTAAACATCCCCACATCAGTAAACACACTTTGAAAAGCCCAATCTCAGAATAAAGTTGACTTAATACAACATAGATGTCAGAAATTCAGAATTTAAAAATATTATTCAATAATCGGAAAACCTGTATTTCCATATCCGCCATGGACGCTAGAACATTTTGTAAACAAGCCATCCCTTTGTTTTTTTCCTGCCAGCCCTATTCTACAATATTGTTATGGATTTTACTGTACGATTTCTTCTACCCAAAGCAAGCAAAAACATACAGCAGAGAAAAAAAATACAGCTAACTTACTTGTATCTAAGAAACAACCACTGGAATATCCATAATCCAAGTAGTATCATTCCATTTATTTCTGATACAGAAAAAGCCCATTTGACACGATCAATGTAATCAAAAAATTTGTCAGGCAAAGGAGGGCTTAGCTCCTTTGGAGGTACTCTCTCATGGACCACAGTGATCATGACAGTTGTTAAAATCAAGTTGAAGAGAGCATAGACAAAGGCAATGCCTGTTTTCCACCATTCCAGAGGAAATTTGTTCCTAGATTCAGCAGGCATAGCAATCTGGATGTAATCGGGATACTTCTTTGCTGTTTTTCGCAAGCCATTAGACAAGCCCTTTGGTTTGCTAGTGCCATTTTTGTTCTCTTCACTGACTGAGAGAGTAGGTCGTGAGTAGCCATTAGAAGTGTCATTTGGCTGACCCTCCATATGCTCTTCAAGCTTTGCTGTCTCAATGGTATTCATTTCCAAGCTGTATGGCCAAAGCGGGTTCGTTAGTGACCAATTTCTGGGCTCTCTGAACTCTGTTATTCCTCAAAGTCCAATGTTCTTGTTCCTAGATGACTTCTGTAGAAGACTAAAATGTGTCCATTGTGCTTTCAAAGGAATTTTTGAAGACAAATCTTTCTTCTAGAGCTGAATCATCTGCAAAAAAACCCCAAAACAGATACTGAGGACCTTCATAACTAGTAATGTGACAGTGAACAAAATCTTATTCTCAGAATAGGCATTTTTAGGTATTTAAATTCCATCCAAGTCTACTTACAAACACAGTCAAAAGGCAAAGCAGACGTAAATCATTACTGTGAAATAATTCAAGCCGACTCCTACTGAGTAACCTCATAAATCTCATATCAGTTTAAGAACTAGTACCAATTTAGGCTTGTTTTTTTTGAAAGGACAAGATCCACAGACTTTAATGATCATGACACCACTTGCTTTATCAGTTATCAGAATTAAGACTAATCCATATTTGCAGCAACATTGAATTTTACTGTTCAGAGATATTCCATGCAAAATAGTCTGGTTTTGACCATGGGGTTGCTACAGATATTAATATGCGTTGTCCATCTAGATCAGACAAATCTTTTTAGTTCAGGTGATGGGACAAAAAACAGAAGGGCATTACAAAATTTGATTTTGTAAGGCATAAATTAATTTAGATTCATCTAGAAAATCTACTCAATAGATAGCTCCACTAAATTTCATTAGATCTAAATGAGTATTCCATCAAGTCAAAAATGCGTTTATATAGCCACTGTAATGCTAAATGCCTGAAATTTCAGATAACTGAGAAATATACCCCTGAATTAGATTCTTAGTTATGGTACACTATACATAGAACAGATGACAATTGAACTTGCGTTTGTCCTTTAGCTACTTCAAAAAAAAAATCTATTTAGACGGTTTTTTAGACAGGAACAAATAGAGTGATTATTACTCAGGATTTATTTCACACTGCATTTGTTAATTCATAAAAGTTTTGTAAGATAAAAATCAGGTAAGTGCGTTTTATAACACCATTTTCTACAAGCAGAAAAAAAAATGAAGTTCTTCTCCAGAGAACAGACATCACTCTAGTAAAAATAAAGGCCATTTCCCCGTCTTTAAAGTTCTGTGAAACCACTTACTCACCATAGCTGCGATGTACCTATTTTTCTTACTCTGTTCAGCTCCTGTGGCAAAAATAGTATTACCATGTGAAAACTGCTCCCTACCTACCAGTAAATTGTGATTCTCTTATTTTAGTGGTTCCTCTAAGAGAAGTTCAGCACTGCTACCCCCTCAAGTCTCTGCATGCCAACACAGGCTGCCAGTTTGCCATACTTTACATAAAATCAAGTCATCATGATGGCAGCTAGAGCTGCCAGTCTCCCTAACCACACACCACAGGACTTGGCTTAAGAACATGCAACCTGCTTAGAGGACAATCTAAAACCAAAAGAGCCTGGAAAGTTAAGTGATTGTGTTTTGGTCCCTCCAGCTTCATCCCACCCCAACAGAGAAGACATTTAACATGGTCAGCACATAAATCCCACTGATTTCCTGGGTGCTGCTCCAACCACTGAAAAAGAGAAGGGGTAAAAGTTCAGATCCCAAATACACGAGATTCATACAAATAATACTGAAATAGCCAAGAAGCATTTCTAAATTTATCCCTCAGCATTGTTTCTGAAATCCACTGTCATTTGTTGACCTTTTCTAAATTCCTGATCGACAAGTGTATAATAACTATCCACACACAAACAAACACTCAAGAAAACAAGTGGTGATTTTGGATGCTTTTTCTCCCTCTTAGCAATCATATTGTGATCTCTGCATCTCTAAGAAAAGGGCACGTTTAACCCATCAGGCAGGTAACAACCTCTCCAATGCTTCCTACAACTAAAAATACTCTTTTAGAGCATCTACAAAAGCAACAGCCTTACTCAAAGCTATTGCAGAGTAACATTTTATCTTTCACAAGTCTTTTTCTTAACACACACACTCTTCTATTCCTTCTGTCTACTAAAGTTAAGCATATGACAGAACACTTTAGTTACAGCATAAAAATATCTGAACCTGTCTACTTGCTTATGTTTTGGAATGCATGTACCTAACATTCACCTACTAAGTCAAGACCCCATGTCTCAGCATTGTTATACATAGCAGGCACTGAGGCAGCAATCAGCTAAACCTGGTAAATTTTACATCCTGCACAGGTGAAACATTATTAGAATTATGCATTTACTGAGAGCAAACTACCTTCGTTATTTCCTTCTCTTCCCCACATACACCTAACACCACTAGTGACATAGGTAAAAGAAAGATTTTACTTTCAGATGTTTAATGACATCCAAGTAAGCCTTAAAGATCAAAGTATCTGACGTAGAGATGAACAATAACCTAAGAACCTAGAAAGTAGAGCGGTGCTCATGTACTCATATTAACTTATTAAGCAAAACAATTATAGCTACATCTTGCAGGAGAAAGTTGTGTTCCTTCCTGGTACTTTAAAATGGATTGCAAGGCATATTGATCTACCATTTCTGATGGCTCATCAAGATTTATTTCAAGCAGAGTGCATACTGTGGTCAAAAGTTTGTTTACATTGATAATTAAAGATGCTACATATCATCTGATACAGGATCTGTAAGCAGGTATGTCCTTCCTTTTTAGTACCTCTTCAACCTCTTTCTCCATAGTCTAAAAGAAATAAGCAACTCTATTGATGAAAAAGACAAAATCCACTCTTGAAGCTTTCAGTCCCTTGCTGCCAATCTGACTAGCCAGAGAAGTGACAGATACAGAGCACCAACAGCCTAATCATCTTCTGCCACTGGCTGTAGAAAGAACTCCCCAGAAGTACACAGGTTTTTCTGCCAAGTTCCTGTCCCTAATTCAAATATCCATCCACGTACCCATAAGGGGTGTGGTTCCTTTTAGCTTCATGTTGTCCTTATGTTTCTTTAGATAAAATATCCATTTGATTTTTTGGTCAAAGCCAAAACATTCCCATATCAAAACCAGAAGATGCCCATAGCCTCGTAGAAGGCCTTAAAATTCTTCAGCAACGCTTAGATCTAGCCACCTTACCTTCACACCTAGGTATGAAAAGCACCCCAAATTGCTCTAAAATACAAACCAGCTACTGGGGAAGTCTCAAACTCACACAAAACTGGCCAAGTACCCCAAAAGGATAAATAAAATTCATATAAGGGATACATCTAGGTTTTAGGAACAAGTTTTCTTTTTGGAACCACTTCTATACCTTCTAAAAATAAACGTTACCTCATCAAGAAGCAGAGCTTCTTAACCAGCAACTTTACAGCAGAAATCATAATTGCCTCAAGGAACAACATATTTCAAAGAAAATCTTAGGAATTGAAAAGATGCTAAATGAGGAAGGGTCCTAACTTTTTATCCTGAGTTCCTACTCGCTCCCATGCAAATAGGTACCTTAGTTTTCTGCATCCCCATTTGACTGTCATGTGAAAGAAAACAGTTGATAGGGGGCACAGCTTTGAGACAAGCATAGGAAAGCCTGTCTGCATTTGGCTCTTTATGCTAGAACTTAAGAATAACACGGAGTTTTATTTAGCTTGTTAGTCATCCAATTTTCATGTAAAGGTCATTTTCACATAAAGTTAGCTCACAACTGGTATTTCTCATCCAGTATTGGAACTTCAACATTTCTCAAAATATTTTAATTTCTGTAATTTAGGAAGAACTGAGTAGTCACAATCTGCACAGGGTTTTCAAATAAGCAGTTCTTAACCTGCTGTTTCAATGCTATTGGAAAAAGAGTATCCAAAACAGTGAGACTGATCTATTCTGACAGTAAGAGAAGCTATACTTCACTTTCATATACAAGATGGGAAAGATTTCTAGGCAGTACTGTTTCAAAGCATCATTCACTTTTGTTAAGACTGGCTTAACCATTTGATACAGCTGTATTCTTGTATTCGGTAGCTGCAGAAAAAGGGTCTGTAAACAAAGTACAATTTGAAGTAACATGAGAGAACATTTTAGTATCTTTTTATCTATATCACAATTACTGGGAAACAATTGTTAGCTAGCTTGTATTTTGGTCAGTCAAATTTTTAGGACTACCTATGGACTACTACTGGCTATGGAAGTAGAACTAAGAAAGAAGCCAGGACACTGCTGTTATCTAGACATCAGTGAATAAAAACTTGCTTTTAGGGGTTTCTCCTTTATTTTTATTTTTGAAAGCATTCCAGGTCTCAGTCAATTTCTATAGTATCCCTTCTCCCAGGCTATATGTACAGCTCACAGCACGCAGACCACTGGGAGGGAAAAAAAAGAAAGCCATCACCACCCAAAACCTCCAAAAGAAAACTGCTGTGATGCTAAAGAACTGCAAGTAAAACAAATCTGGATTACTGAAGTACTGCTCATTATCATCACATTACCACTTACAATAAATGCTAACTTTTTAATAAAAAGCATTAACTACTTACCACATAAAAAATTCTTGTCAGCCATAGAAACAGAGCAGTTACTCCCTCTACCTTGAGAGAGGCATTTTGCAAGTCCCTCATTTAGGATTATTAATTTACCAACAGAAGACACCTTTTAAGGACTAAATCCCTACACTTGCCTAAACAGAGGAGAAAAGCTTCAAGTTTACAGGTTATCTAGTTATACAAACCAAGTTTTATCACACCCGTTAATAGTAAAAAGTATGCGAGGTTCCATTTTCCTAGTAATTCCTTATCCAGTGTGTTCTACAGAAGTGCCAAGTTTCTGAAACAGCATGTCCCAAAAAACACAAGAAAACATTCATAGCATCACAGAAGGGTTTGGGTTGAAAACAACCTTAAAGATCATCTAGTTCCAACCCTCCCACCACAAGCAGGGATGCCTTCCACTAGACCAAGTCCTCAAAGCCCCATCCAACCCGGCCCCAGTAACTAAGCAAGCAAGCAAAAAAAGTACCTTTAAGCTCTTTTATAATTTTGAACACTGATGAGTAGGTTTCCCTTAATTGCATGAAGGCATCTTCAAACTCTTGAACTGTTTGGCCCCCAGACTCCAAAGGACTGTATCTGGTAAGTAAGAGTCTGATGTCCTTTAAAGGTGACACCGTGACATGCCTAGATTTTCCTTGTGATTATTACTAGCCTTATCTTATTCCTTTCAAGGAAGAAGATCACAATAGCTGTCAAATATTTGCTCTTTTAGTGCTACTGTAACTCATTCTGGAAATAATCCACACATATATGACAAAGCTGGTTTTCTTTGCAGGTTAACAGTCTTTCCTAAAAGAAGTGTTTTGAGAATGGTCAGTCATACATCTTTAGAACCAGCAGAACAAACAGAATCATTCAGGTTAGAAGAAATCTCAGGAGGGCTCTGGGCCTCTGGCCAGGATCAGCAATGACTCAGGGTTTCAATCCAGCTGTACTTTTAATGCCTACAAAGATTCACAACCTCCCCGTGCAGCCTGTTCCACTGCATGGTTGTTCTCACAGGGAAAGCTGAATGGTTATTTTTGTTGTTTCGGTGTTTTGTTTGTTTTTTAATTGTTAAATCTACTGGTTTTGTATCTACTTCTTATTAGAAGTTATAGCCTTTGTACCTCATCTTCCCACTGCTGTGGAGAGCCTGGCCCCAGTGTTCCCAATGGCATCCTTGCAGGTATGAAGGGGCTGCAGTCAGGTACCTCTGAGACTGTTCTTCTTCAGGCTGAAGCAACCCCAGCTCCCTCAGCCTCCCCCTCCCAGGGCCTGTGCTCCAGCCTCCTGACCACCCTGACAGTCCCTCTGCTGGGCTTGCTGCCAGTTCATGTTTTTCCTGGATCAAGGACCAAAAACCATATACAGTATTCTAGACACAGCTAGGTAGTACTGAGCAGAGAGGAATAATCACTTCCCTATAAATAATGACTATGCTCCTATTAAATACAGCTCAGGACAGTGTTGGCTGCCTTCACTGTCAATGCACATTGTTAAATCTCTTTTCAACAGAGCCAAAAGAAATATTAACGTTATTCCAATGTTAAAGTCTAAAGCCTAAAGACTCCCTCACAACTTCTTCACTCCAGCAAAATGAGATTAGGTCTTCTTCCTGCTTAACCCATACTCTCCAAAATGAGACTGTTTCAGAATTTCAGATCCGCACAAAAAAGTCTCCTAACCTGAAGTGATATTTAAGCTCTGAATCAGCTGCTTTTGAATAAAGGCAAAAAAGGTGCTCTATCACTGCATATTTTGTAACATTGCAAAAAGAATGTTTGGCTCATAACCTTCTTCTATTCATTAGAAAAGACTATTATAAACACTGTACAAAGCATGGAAGTCCCTGTACTACCTCAGTCTCATCAGGCAAAAGAATGCCAAAAACGAGTGCCAAAATAAGCCTCTGGATCAGGCTTTTATGTGCAGGCTGGCTTCTCATTGCTAACTGCTTGCATTCTGCTAGAGCTTCACAGACACTGCTGAAGAGCCACTATCCAAAGCAAGGTTCTCAAAGAGACAGCAAGGTCTAAAGACTTAATAAGAGCCTAGCAGCACATCTGATGCCTCACATCTTTCCTAGCTGACACAGAAGTTACAGACACTGGCTGTGAGGTGGGGGGACAGCACAGGAGGCAGGAATGTTTTAGACGGTTTTGTGAAATCCTCCACCTAGTTACCAAGGGTAAAGGTTGCACTTCATAATGGAAAGTCAGACCCAGAGATTAGTCACCACTTTCAGTACAGGGTGGTGAGGAGTCACAGTGACTAATGTGTGCTTTAAAGTGACTGTGCTACAGCTTATCAGCCATCAGGCAGCTAGAAGAGGAAGTCACATACTCAGTAAATTTATCAGCGATATACCCTAAAAATATTTGAGTAATTATTAAGAAGATAATGCCTGTCAAATTTTTCCCCTATGCTACTTCCAAAAAGCAGCCATGCCAACTCCAAAATAAGAGGTCACATTTACGAGAACATTCTAGTGTATTTTCTGCAGTAACAAGGACCCTCCTCCTAAAAGTTTAAAGTGAGAGGACAATAATTGCTTCAATCTGCAGAGCATTTTACAATATCAGCAGTAATACATATACAAGTTGCACAATCCAGAGAAAAGCTATTTTAGCACTGAGGTGTACGCAGGGGCTCATACCTCACAACTCACATTTTTAAAAAGCCTGAAACAGACAATCCTTGCAAAGCATATGACTGTAATCCTCACCCCACATGAGTTCTTAGGACAGAGCATATTTAAAACTATTTAGTATCATACTATAAGCTGGTTTCACATATCCCTCAGCTCATCTGGCACATTACAAATTGTGACTCTGTACACAGCAGCAACACTAGCTCAAGGAGTGAAAACAGAGGCTCAAGGAGTGAAAACATCCCCTTTCAGAAACACCACTATCTACACAACCACACACGCCCTTACCTTAAGGTATTCTGACCAATGTTTTACCCTCTATGCCAACAACAGAAGTCTAGCACACTACACACTGCTAAATAAAACCAGTCAGGAAAGAATCAATGAGTAGCTTCTCCTCTCTTCTCCCTAAGAACAGTTTTCAGCTTGCTCAACTCTGTGTTGATGTAGTTGCCTGGAAAGCTTTATGAATATTAGTTAAGGGGGATGATGCTGACATAATACATCATCTACTGCTCACAGTAAACAGAGTGACTAAAACTCATCAAGAAACATGATGTAGTCCCTGTTTTGGTCTTCCCCTCTACCTTTTTGCCACGCCTACCACCAAGCAGCAACAGCCTAAGGCTCTCGCATCACAAACAGCACCCTCAGTCAAACAGAGATGGGAATACACAGATCTCTCATTCAAGCTGTTTGTTTACAGGCTCAGACAACCAAAACTACATCCAGCTCATACACTAGATGCTTCCTTCCCACTTTTCCCCCTGCCAGCTTCTCTTGACACACTTTCAGAACTAAAACCTGGTAAATTTAATTCTAATACCAAGAAGTGAAGAGTACTGAGCAATTTCAGCACTTACCATGATCAATCCAGACACGTTTACTTAGGGGATTAGAACAGCAGCGAAGAACCCTTTCATAATCTACTCTTCAAGCTTTCAGTTTGCAATAACCAAAATTATATTAAGCTTCCTATATGTAACTGGGTTTTTCACTGAAGTTTTACACATCAACTTGAAGCACTACACAGTTAAAAAAAGGCATCACAACCTAAGCTTCCAATGCAGTCCCATGATTTTCTCTAAACTTGAACAAGTATTCCATTAGCTCAAAGCTTTCTAATAATAGAAGAAAATACTTTCCACATTATGCTGACAAGAAAAAACATTTTCTTTTTATATTATTTAATTCAGGGAAGACACTGTTTAAATACTAAACACTTAAGTACTATGCACTTCAACACTTCCTTCTTTTTTGTTTCTGCCACAGCCTGACAAACAGAACACTCACGTCCTTAGGATAATCACTTCTCTTCCCTGGCAAATAATCTCCACACAACACAGGGTATCATTGTTAAAAAAATTTTCTGAGAGGATGGTAACAGTGGGACAGAAGTGGAAAATAATAACAATTACAATCTAAAACCTTTCTGTAACACCTTTCCCAGATATTTTGCTATCTCCATTTCAGCCTCACCCTAGAGGTCAGAAAAAGAGACCAAGAATCCTATTAATATGTTTTTACTGCCCCTCACAGAGCTACTATTTAAGAACCTAACTAAACATCTCCAAAACAATTCAAACCTCTCGTCATTATTCCCTGCTGAACTGCAGCCTTCGGTAAGAACAACCCTGCATTGAACACCACGGCAATAACGAAATTTCTTATGCCAAGCTGCTCGTGAGACTCAGCATAGAGGCTTTCACCATTCACAGCAAAGTTTTCATTTATTTGCCTTCCTCTTCTCACCTAGTAGTTTGAGAATTCTGTTGCTTTTTTAAAAGCTTTTAAAAAGGATTTAAAGAATCAGGTTAGTCAGAAAGGGTTTATAGCATCTTCAGCATTGCTCCTAAAAAGCCTCATTAGAGTCTGACATTGTAACATCACACAACTGCTTTGTAACACCTATATCTTGCCCATGCACACACAGCATAACTAAAAAGGCACAAATTAAATTAATGACTGAAATTACATTGACCTTACCCTACCAGTTGGTAAAACCTGGTGTGAAAGTACTGAGGTGACTCTCAACCTAAAAAGAATGATTTATATTACACTGTATCATCATGTACCTCAAGTAGCAACTTCCACACCTTGAGCTGTGTGTTGTACTCAAGGAAGGCTTCTGGTCATCACTGAACCTGTTATCTTTAGAAGTACAGGCAAGCAAATGATCACTCAAACCAATCAAGCCTGAATGTGAAGTGGAAGTACAAGCTGGCCAATCAAACTCCCTGCTAAATGGCATTCATACCAGCTGCACAGTGTGCTGCACTGATCATTTATTTTCCATTTCTTCATTTAAGTAACTGTCTACTATTGTCACTTTCAATTTTGAGTCAAGAGACTATTTCCACAGAAAAAAACCCACAAGCTGGAAACCAGGACCACTTCTGACCTTTGTCTTACTGTCTATAAAAAATTTTGGGGCAGAGGAAGTAAAGAATGTGTGATCGAAAAAGATGTTTCAGGAAGGACATCTGGAAAAACTGACTTCCAAACATATATCGTAATTCTTGGTCACATTTTCATGGGAGGTCCTAGAACTCTAAAGCTTACTTTAAAATAGAAAGCATTTTATAAAAATGATCCAAAAAGCATTTTATGGCATTCTTATCCCAATGTCCAGCAGACATCTATAAACACAATGATTTGGGAAGAGGAAGGGAGGCTAAAGAGGTGCCACATAGACTAGCTGAAATGTGGAGGGACAAACAGAGTCTATAAACTGTTCCCCAGTCAGAACTGGGGCTGACAACACTGTTTAAGATGAAGCCAGTCTCATCTCTAGACTCCCTGAGACCAATGATGTTGTGAATGTGTGCTAAGTAACCATGGTGCACAGTAAATAAGTGGTGAATCAACTAATTCCATGTGATCAGTTACAAAAGTCTAAGAACAGAACTAAGTGTTCAACTGGAAATAGTGCCAATCAGTTTTAAAAGAAGAGAATGCAGAACTCGGCAAAATTAGGGCACAGTAATAACAATTACTCTGGTCTACCAACTGTCTTTTTTCCATGAAGGAGGGCACCATCTTATTACATACTGCTATTTCTGCTGCACTTCTGTGTAAGTTTTCCTCAAAAATACCAAATATGTCAAGAGATCTGCATCTATCAGCAAGGAGAGATCACATTCTGGCTTTATAAGTAACCTTCTAAATTTAGGACAAACTAGCATAATCTGAGAAAACTGTTGTCTAGAGCATAACTTGAAATCTAGACACAAAAGTGGCTTGGATTTCAAGAGCTTTCATTAACATAGCACTACAGCAACCAAGGCCACTTTTTAAGGTACTTACCTAGCTAAATGCAGGCCAGCACAAGGGCTTGCACAACACAGCCTCTGCTAAAATCAGCTGTTCCAGGAACTGCTCCTGCATGGCCATTTTGCAGCTAGGGCCACTGCACAGGCCTTTGCTCTCAACTACTCTCCTCTGAGTGAGGATCATCTTGCCAGGACTTGGACACCACATCCAAGTATCAGTGGCACCAAGACTACCCTAAATTCAAATCTATTCTAGAGAGACAGCAAAGGGAATGAAGGGAAGTCTCACAGGGATTTATCCTAGAAGGTCCCCACATCAGCCTCACTTGAACACTACTTTAAAAGTTAGGCAACTTCACCATTTCAAAGGTGCACATCTGAAGCTTGGAACAGTCACATGACAAGGACAATATTAAACACGTGAATACCACACCTCACATAACAGACATTGTGTAACAAGAAACACCTCCACAAGAGCAATTACAGGTCTGCAGAGGAGGGAGATAGCAGCCTTCTAGACTCATGCAAGCCAATTAGGAAGAAATCAAAAAATCCACTTTACATTAGGCTACAACTGTAACACATGAGGTGTGCTAAGATGTTAATGACAGCTGGGGCAGACCAAGATGGTCTGGAACATTCCATACCAATCCCAGCTCATGGAATCTCTTAACACTGCTTTATCAAGACTATATATAAAGATGGAGATGGTTCAGGACTTGCCATAAAAGCTGCCACCCAGAAAGGCATATTTTATTTATCTGGACTCAGAAGCCAAGCTGGGATACTAGCATATTCCAGCCCATGTTAAGCTGTTCCACTCCCAGTAAAGAAGTATTAATTAGTTACTTCATGCAGTCCAGGCAATGCACTTTTAACTTATATGATAGATCAGTGTTAATTTTATTTAACCACATGAAATGCAGTTATCTGTATTGTATATCTGTATAAACAAATACACTGGATCACAAGTTACCCATGCATTGGTAGGTTTTGTTGGTAAAGAACAGAAGAAATTTATCTGAAATCCCAGAGCAGATCTATCTTCTTTCCTTCCTAATACTTGAAAAAAGTAAAAAAAAACTGTCTTAAAAAACCCTCTTTTAACACAAGGAATGCAAAATGCTGTTCTAGCATAAGACGCAAATTGAGTTAGAATTTCACAGTTTAAGACCTTCAGAAGAGAATCTATGCCCTACAGCACCTATATTATTCCTCCCTGAAACTTTCCAGATGAGCTCCATATCTCATGGAAGACAAAGAACACAAAAGAAACAGGTTTTATACACAGCAGTGTTACATTCCAGCAAAGACTGTAAACAAGTCAGCCCCAAAAACAGGTCAAACCTCTGAACAAATCTGATTGCCTTTTCAGATAATGCACATTGTGATCTGCCTAAAGTATTGAATACAGAGATGTGTGGGTCTTATGCAGAAAAGAAGTGCCACATCTTTAGAATGAAGGCATCTGCCAAAGCCTACATTTTCCTAAATTCCTGAAACAGCTTTACAGAATACACTCAAATTTTTGTTTGAAGTTTGATAGTTCAATTCCAACAGAGTAACTACCCTAATCTAAAAAGGATTGTTCAGAAAAAGCTCTCAGCTTCCCAAAGTTTCCTCATGTCTGACAAATTTATCTGTATTTATAAAAGAGATTTAGACAGAATTGACACTTGTTCAATTCTGCTTCTGTGGGGCAAGAGCACAAACTGATCTCTTATTTTGCAAGGACCAGGACAATCACCTAAAGCGTCCAGGATAAAAACTCACAGTAAAATTCCTTAAGCATATTCAGACACCAGAACACTGAATATTTATGCACACATACTGAGACACATTCCAGGAAGAACCTGAATTGCCACTAACCCTCAACATTTGAGCTAACGTGCAGATTTCACAGCAGGCAATTGAAAAAACAAACACAAAACAACAAACAAACAACAAAAAAACCTTCCAACAAACACCAAATAAAAAACCCTACTGGAACACGTACTATTCAGTCTAACTATACAAACCACTTTCTTAACATATACAGGAGACAGAAGAACACAAGACAAGGGGCTCACACACCCACAGACTCTCAGAGCTGTAACTGTTAGGTAAAAAGCTACATGTTCTTTGACATGTACTAGCATGAAAATCTGACATACAGCTTGGTTATCTGCAAGCGTATCTCATGGGCGATCACTCTGTGGGTGCTGCCTGGCTAAGAGGTAAACAGACACAAAGGTCCTCTCAGACAAGGCTAGAGTTACATTATATCAGGCTGTACATAAAGCATTAGGCCAAAACTGATTGACTAGTTTTGGTGCCTTGACATCTACAGCAAGAAAGAGAAGGACCTGCTGAGCTAAAGTATGTGTCAGTTCATGGGTACATCTAATTTACACACCTTCGATTCCCCAAACAGACTTGCTTCAGGTGAAACATCTTAATCTGTTCCCTCAGACTAACTCTGACATTTTTCTCATAATGACTTTGTGTCAAAGGTGATGAGACTTCGAAGATATCAATCAGCAGCCACTCTATAGTTCAAACACTGCCCAAGAAATTACAAAGTGAGAAAGTGGACTTTCTCTGTACATGTATTTCCACTTCGCATAGTTGGAAGTATAAAACGACACAGAACTGGGGTGGGGAAGGAGAGAAGCAGAGGCTGCCTTTGCTCTTTAACTTGACCTCTGAACTGTCCTAGACCTACAGGACTCACAAAAACAGATGAGAGGTGTGGAAACAATATTTTGAAACAGTCATAATAGTGACAAGACAAAAACATCATCCTAAATAACAATAAAATTTTTATCCACCAAGACTGTCTTTTACTCCATCAAATCACACTATTACAAATACACAACACCAAAAACACTGTCCTGCAGTTTACAAGCCTTTTGATGAAAGAAGAAAGCCTTTTTCTCCGATTCTAATTGAAAACACTATAGAATATCACTACAAATACATGTGTCAATACACTTTTCATGTTACATTTTCATCAACGCATGACCAAATCATAAGCTATGTAATATCACTCTAAAACCTGCTGAGCAATACAAACCATTAAAATCAGAAGCATCTTCGTAATAGTGTTATGGAAGATTAATCAAGATAATGGTTCTTTGAGCAAATTATGGAAGCCTAAGTACAATAGTCCTCCTGTAGCTGTCCTTGTAACTGCAATAGAGACTTTGATAAGAAAGAACTTTTTTGCATGTTACACACATCACAGTCAAATTTTGACTAAGCTGTGTTGCCTCTATTGCATGTTCTAGAAAGGCTTGCAGTGCTAAAAGCTTTGTGCCTGATTCTACTACCACAGGATGCAGAGGGAGAACAGGAAGAAAGCACATACGCGTTCACCCTCAAAAAGAGTTATGGCTAAGGTAAAAGAACCTGGTTCTAGTGTTTGCCCTTAATGCAGCATAATAGAACAGAGAGCTTCTGCTATCCTGCCACTCTTCTCTGCCCTCCAGGCCTTTGAAGGGGAATAGTATCCCATTTTAAATTCAGTCATTCAGTTCTGAGCTCCTCAAACATTAGAGAACTAAAGAGTTTAGTCAAACTGTATGATGTTAATATAAACTTTCTCTTGGTACAAATTAAGGAAAAAAAAAAACCCAAACCAGAAACTTTTTATGGGAACATTCATCCTGCATAGTAAAACTGAGCCATGCAGCTTACCTTGTTCAGATTGTCCAGCAACTAGGAAGTAATGTACACAAGAAAGCATAACCTGCCTGCAATCTGTAAAATTATGCTTTAAAAAAAACCCGAAACACTTCATATTGAAGAAAAATACTTTTAGAGCAGGAAGTATAATTATTTAGCCCAACTACTTCAGCTTTGCTATTTGACAGGTATTGTGCCTTGTGATGTTATTGGTCAGCTGAGATTTATTTCATCCATCTTAACTTTTAGAAGTCAGTACAGGTAACTGACTTTACCAGAGAGGTACACATTATTCTACCCTACTTTACATAATTTGATCCAAAGAGAAGAATGGAGAAATGTTACTTATCGTAACACTCATGACTGTTTGCACATATGGAAATAGCTGAGTCATTTTTTTAAGACCTGCATAGAGGAAGGTGATGGTAATACAGATGGTAATACCATGGTTACTGCAGAAGACAAAACAAAGGCCAATATGAAAATTATTCTCATTGGAAAGCACTTGCCATTCAGCTGTGTAGCATGTGTACTATTCAGTTTCCGGGTCACAGTTATTGCTAAGAAGATTAATTCTGAACAATCTGAAAATTCAGGATATAGTAACTGCAGTGGACAGAAGTTTAAACCCGTAGTGCTAAACTCTTCAGTAAATTGCCTTAACATTAACTTCCAAATTAATTTCTAAGTTCACTATGGCACCTTAGAAGGAGCAATGCCTTTAATACTTCTTGCTCCAGAGCCAAACAGGATGCCACAGCCCTTCCTCTCAAGACTGAAGTCCATCATGGAAGTTAAAAATTTCTAGGAAAACAAAAACACTGGAGTGTTGTTTTTCTATGTTAGTGCAGGAGCACTTTTAATAGTCAATAATAGGATTCAAACCATTTCAGCCAATGTGCTCTCTCACAGAATGGAAACAGAGTTTCACTTTGGAAGATCACCTTTAGGTTTCTGGCAGATTTTCCCATCGAGTTGATTTTTTTTTTCCCTCAAAAATTTCAAGATCCTTCCCACAGTTGCATGCAAAGTACACACATGCTTGTAAAGCAATTTGCAAACAATTTTGTGAAAAACATAGCATCTGCATTTCAGTAACTGCAGCTTAAGCAAGCATATTAATTGTTACTTATAAATTAGAGCCAAGTTTTGGCCTCAAAAAGACCAAGATGGTATGTCAGAAGACAAGAATGAACTCTTGTCAAGTGACACTCAAACTAATATACAAAATCTGAGTAAAATCAAATTAAGACAAGCTCATGGTTCTGAGACTGACGTTGTAAGGAACTCTTACCTTGCATCCTTACAGATTAGTACAGTATTATGAAAACAGGAAAAGCCACAAGGTTTGGTAGGACTTTTGTCAGGCTCCTAACAAACAGGAGGAACTAAAAGTAACATGAGTTAACTTTTTAAGCTACAACATATTGATAGTTTCTATACACTCCTGAAAAAGTTAAGTCACCAGAAAAAAACAGCACCTATGAACTAATCCAAATTAGAGTAATAAAAATTCATTTCTCTCAGTATTATGCAAAAGAAATCCCACCAAAACAAAACCATGCCTTCATAATTTCAGTTTAAATGCTTTTGATTTTTTACTGAAATTGTAGTACATAAATTTGAACCAGAATAACTGACAGAAGATGAAACAGAATTCTATATTAAGCGTTGTTTTAGCACTGTTAAGACAGTAGCACAGCATTACAGTTTTTAAGATGTCCTTTTGAAGCAACTGCAGTGATGGGAACAGTCTGCTCCACTATAGTCTGTGTTCAGTCTCAAACCAAGACCTGGGCAGTGATATTTGGCATAAAGCATCTACAGAGAGCAAGTGCAGTTTCCCATCTACAAGGCTGATTCGGAGAAGTAAAAAAGAAATTAAAAAAATAATCAAATATACTGTAATTACTGTAGAAGCAGGCTAGAACTATCAACAAGCTATAGGATTATATCATGCCCTCCAGATGAAAGACAGAATTAATGACTATGAGACATGACCTTCTCTACTGCTGCTTCTCTTCAGCAAATTATGTCACCTAAATAAGGAGACTGTCTCATTATTTCTGATTTAACAGTAGTCTGGAATATTAAATGGAGCATACAGAGTAAAATTCAGTTTCTCGCATAGGACGCAAGCATAATATGGCTGAAACTGGGAAAAAAAAAGTCTGGAGACTCTGTCTCTTTATTTAGCTCTGCTCCACTAACCAACTGCCCAGCACTAGAGTGGACATAAGCAGGAACTTGGGTGTGTGCATAAGTAAACATTTTGTCACTGTTATGTACATTTCACATGACTGAAATGAACTGTGAGAAGTCATTCAACACTCACCACACAACAGTTTAAGATCTTAGGAGGTTAAGCAGAATACACACTCTAAAAAGAGAAAAATTAGAAAATGCAATCGTATTTCAACAGGAAAAAAACAAGTAGTGAGAGCAGGTGACTTCTTAATAAAGGACTTCTACAGATGCAAGTGTTCTATTAAAGATTTTCTGGGGAGGTAACATACACCAAAATACTTGTAATAATACTTTAAGAAATGAAAATGATTACCTTTTGCTTAGGGCTTTAAGCTAGGTCTTAAAAGACCCAGGTTCTAGACAAGCTCTACCAGAGGCTTGATCTTTAAGGCTGGACAGATTTCTGCACTCTGATAGGATTAAGGACTCCCATTTATTTTTTAGTTAACTCAGATCTTAAAAAAAAAAGCATAACTAAAACCAACCAAACAAAAAACCACAACCAAACTTAAGTTCTAGTATTAAAGGGATGAACATCATAGATGACCAAGCAAAACAAAAACCCATCCTTCTCTGTTAGACACTCCAAATGCAAACTCCAGTAAGTTTTGATAGCTCATAGTGACACTTTGCTATCAGAACTTGCATAAAGACAGAAACTGAATAAATGTACTAATAGTGGGCTTTTTTATTTATATGGATTTAGTCCATATTAGTACTTAAAACTTCACCCTTGGAATATTTAAGTTTACAGTAGCAGCAAGACTGACACAGGCCTAAAATATCAACAGGCAGTCTAGGCAAAAAGATCTTTCTCAAATGCATGGAAGTTACAGAACTTTACATGAGCCCTACTGGGTTATGATAACTAACAGGTAAACATGTCTCTGAAACACATTTCACCAAGAACATTACCAGGGGACCTTTTGAAAACCAGTGATCACAAATTGCCGCAAGCAGCTTGTAAATTCTCACATGGGGGGTTAGAAAAAACACACCTTAAATATATTTAGCTTCCTGGGGGTTTTTGCTTACTTTCATTGATTTTTTTTTTTATATCCATCTCTTCTACCATAAAAGTAATCTTACTGTAATTGAAGATATAGTTAATCATTATTTGTACTTCAAACTTTTTTCCCAGTTTCAGCCACAATATGCTTATGTCATATCTGAAAAACTGAATCCAACTCTGCATGTTCCATTTAAGATTTCAGATTACTGCTAAATCAAAAATAATCCCGAGGGAATTTATTTTAAATTTAGCCATTTTTAAGCAAACACATTCGTAAGTGCTCTGCACCAGTTCATCTTAAATCACCCAAATTAAGCTGATGCAACTTTTGAAAACATCCAGTGCTGAGCCCAAGAGGCTCAGCATTTCCCCAAGGAAGAACAGGTGTACAACCCTAATCCAAATTTGCATCAGTAACCACAGACACAATAACACTGCAAAGTTTAGTGCGAAACTTACTGCATGGCACGGGATCCTAGTAAGATTTAGCCTGAGGAAATCTCTATATATAAAGAAAAGGAAACAGAAGACTATAGAACAGAGCAGAAAGAGATGAATTCTAAAAGCCAGAAGAAAACCCAGGAACAGGAAGACATTGCAATGTGAGACCGCACAGCTCAGGTTTTGGAACCTTCAAAGGTCCACAATATCAGCAACTTTATTTTTGTACACAAACTTCAAAAAGAATAAGTGAGATGTCCTTGAAATTTATACATGGCAGTTGCAAGTTAACCTATTATCTACTGGGGAGGGTAAGTGACAGCAAGGGTAAGTGACATCTGATTTTTTGTTCAGGTACCTTCAAATGAACAGGACATTCTCCCATTCTAGAGTTATATATTGGAGAAACTATTTTTTCTGAAAAAAATAAGTAATTAAATACTTGCTTTTTTGCTATAAAATTCTCTTGTCAGAATGAATGCAGTGAAGTTTTTCTGATTAATCATGCTCATTATCTTCTCTGAGGATCTAAACCTGACACTGTTTCGTTAAGAATCAGTCTATTTGCAATCATCACCTCAACAGCCTCAGATACTCTGGCAAACTGTTTCCTCGTCTGTACAACAGACTAGACTGCAACATTTTTTAATGCCATCAGATTGCAAACAAGAGGACCCACCTAACACACAGTGAAGCAGGAAGTTTTACTCAGCAACCACAAGCACGACCTCAAGGCACAGTAGTCCCCTTATTTTACAAATACTTATTTTACGAATATATGTTAGCTAGAGGGTAAGTACCACGTTTCCCTAAACCTGATTCACTTTTACTATATATTTTCATCGTATTAAAATTCCTATCAACAGCTACAGACTTCCAAAACCAATTATATTGGTAAGCAGTACTTCATTCTTTGTATTACTCATATCCCCACAAGATTTCTGAGGAAGAGAAACAGCGGTAACTGTTAACATTAACTTAAGCAAGCATTCTCATACAGGAGACACTGGTGGTTATTAACGTTCTGGAGCCTCACAAGAACAGCTGAGTTTCAGTATAGTTAAGAAATGTCCAGAATAGACTTTCTGTTTGAAAGATAAGACAGAGCTATCTGTGTTACATAAAACTTTCCCATTAGCAGCTCTTAAGGTCTTCAGCATCTGCTGGGACAGTGGTGCCTGGATGCCTGACATTCTTAGTGTGCACAGCATCTTTGGGGACAGTGGCGTCCATTGGTACAATTGGTACAAACAATTGTCCCAGCAGAGAGAGATCTCTGAAGACAGTGGACCTAGTGTTACATTAATCTTCCCAGCATCTGTCCGGACTAGTGCAATACCATAGCCATACTAAATAATATGTCACAGCATCTGTATTGTCCACTCGCCACAAATGGTATCAAATGACATTGCAGGCCGACAGCCTACCAAAATTAGAAAAAAATAATCCAAACAGAAGACTAATGCCATTTTATTACAAATATCTCTATCTTCAAAGTCCACTTCTGTTCCAGGAGACTTAAGTGTAATGAGCCACTTCTTTAAAAACCTTCTTTTACATTTTCTGTTCCTTAAAAAAGGCTTCTCATTTTTTAAATCCATCGCTAGTTTCAATACTTACTTTGTTTATCCTTAAAAATCAATACACTATTTTTCAGTCTTCATACCTTTAATATGCTATATTCATACACTGTAAATAAAGAACTCCAGTTTTTAGAATTAAAAATACTTAATCTTAGGTCTCTTATTCAGCTCTTCCAGAGACAGGGAAGTATGCGTGTAGGCTGGGTTTTTTGCATTGATAAGGAAATCTTAAGTTTTTCACAATACTGCATCCCTGATACAGCACTTCTGATGTCTACTTGAAACATTAAGTTCTGAATTAATTTCTGTCTTACGATAACACAATTACAACACACTTTTACAATGCAGAAAAGTAGACGCTTATCAACATTCCAACCATGGCTCAGTATTTAAAATTCAGGGGTAGAGGCATTGTATCTTGAGATTACCAACCTGTGACTTAAAAAAAATAATTTATCTTTGCTCTTTTCAAGATGTCATTTCCCCATTGTAGAAGTTCACTCCAAGGACAGCACAGAAAACTACCTCATTAGGGACCTTTATCAGCTTCCTATTGTTGTCCCCTTAGATTTTCACCTAAAGTTTCTCCCAATCAACACTTGATTTGTCCAATACCCTCTAGAACTGACATACTACACAGGGTACACTGGAATATTTCTCTGAAGGACAGAGACAAGTATATGTTTTTCAGTAGAATGTGATAATCCATGTCTGATTTTGAACTAACAACCTAAAAGGAAATAAACATGGAAGTAAGCTCATTGACCTTTCTAGTAAATTAAGCCCTGAATTACCTAAGTTAGGGCAAAATAAGGAATACAAATTATTGGTTTCACAGTTAAATACTTCAGAAAGTATTTAAGGCTACAGAGCCTCGAAAAACCTGCCTTGTCAAATAATAATATACCTAATCAACTACATTAAATATAATGAAAAAAAGCAAATTGATTTTGGACAAACCATTTAATAAATGTGGTTTAAAGTGAAGCTTGCCAAAAGTCCTATAAGGCCTGCTGTCTCAGATGAAGTACCATGCACCTGCTCAGTTTATGCTAATACTTCTATGGAACCATTCACTTGTATAATTAACTGTGCATAAATTAATAGCTGTCAAGTGGTTTGAGGACAGATAAATGTTTGATTTTCTAAGGTTTTCAAAGGAAATTTAAAAATGTTTAGAAATGGATAAAACTGAACAACAGCTATTCTACATTGTATCCTAGTTTTACTACCTTGCCAGAAGATTATGCGTTAACTACTTTTCACATGGATTTTAAATTAAATTTATGCCAGAAACCACATAACTTTAATAGAAATGCACCCTGCCACTAAGGCAAGAAGTTTAGTTCAGCAGCAATTCAGGAAGTTTAAGAGTGGCTTCAACAGAGCACACATGCAACAAGGAAAAAAACTACCTACAACAAAACACCTTTACAACACTCTTATGATCCTTACAATAATACTTTAGCTTCCTGAGCTGAAATCCCACGTTTTGAAGTCCCCTGCTGAGCAGCTAGATATGTGGTACTGCTCTAAGGGGTATGTACACATTGCCCACACCAAAACCATACAATTTTATTCACAAACTAGGTATGTTCCATAAATTACATATTAGCAAGAGAAATCAAAACAGCAGGTGCCCTCCCTAGTTAGAGGGGCCTCAAACTCTAGAAATGGAAGAGACCACAACCATGGGATTGCTCTTCCCAGTCTCTACCTAGTTGACATGTGTAGGTCTTCTGTGAAAGCGGTTCTCCAAGTGGGTACCTGCGGTACGCCTTCCTTTTAATCCACCTGTACCGCTCCCGACTTACCTACTCAGCTGTATATGCAAAAGCTCGCACTGCTGGCAGTTCCTCCTCCAAACGCGGCTGGAAGTCTTTTTTGGAGCCTCAGGGCTCTGAGGTTTGGGCTTTGCAGTTCCTTGTGGGCAGACACTCCCACCAGTGAGGTAGCAGCACGCAGAAGCAGCTAGAAAGTTTGCCACAATCTCTACCTTCCCCTGCAATTTGCTCCTCTCCCAGCCTCAGCCTCTTCTCCTTCCTGGCGAAAGGGACCGGCTTTAAGGGCGTCGGCGGAGGCGACACTCCTCGCAGAGGTTTCCTGCCTCAGCAATGCCGCAGCTGGAAGGGCTCTCCCGCTGGAGGGCGGCTCCGGGCCGGGGGGCGCCGGGGGCAGCGCTCGTTCGGGGCTGCGGCCGCCGCCGTGTTTGCCGCGAGCCTCATGCTCGCCGCGGTGCTCCCTGACATCATTCATTCTGCTACGCGCACGCCCGCCCACTCCATTTCCAAGCAGTGACTCACCCCGGCGCTGCC
>VWZT01003978.1:573627-604135 GCA_013397055.1 Pachycephala philippinensis
AAGATTATGAAAAAAAAGGAAAAAAAAAAAAAAAAAAAAAAATCCAACCAAATTTAGACTACAGATTTTTTTTTTTGTTTTAACAACGCAGTAAGTTAAAACAAACCGTACTTTTCCCTCACTATTTCACTTTCATAAGCAGAAAAAGCTGTACCTCGAAGTTATCCTATTTTTTTCCTTTGGATATATTGTGAGATCATAGAATCATAAAATCATAGAATGGTTTGGGTTGGAAGGGGACCTTGAAGATCAAGATCTAACCCCCCTGCTGTTGGCAGGGACACCTTCCACTAGACCAGGTTGCTCAAATCCCCATCCAGGGATGGGGCATCCACAACGTCCCTGGGCAACCTGTTCCAGTGCTTCACCACCCTCACAGGGAAGAATTTTTTTCCTTAAATAATTAGGAATGGGACAGAGCGGAGGGGTGTCTGTTTTCTTGTTTGATTTTGGTAATTCTTTAAGTATTCAAACTACCTGAAATCAGACATGCTTTAGAAGCTGTGAAATAAAAGATTTGGTTCAGTTTCTTTCAACCAGTTTCCTTTAAGACTGAAGACAAAAATTGATTTTCCATCTAAAAATATATGCATCCAGAATCACTGTCTCCAGCTTCAGAGAGCTTTCCATACACAACAGTGGCGTTTCAATAAATGCTTTTCTTGTATGAAGCAAGACTTTGGCAGAAATAGGAAGAGTGCAGGTACTTACTTGACAGAGGCTGTAGAGGGGAAATGGGAGATCAGGGAACAATGAAAATAAATTCTAATCTATCATCTCTATGCACGTGCAAGGTGATTCTAGGAACCTCGATGAAGATGATACCAATCTGAGTGATGCTGCTGACACACCTGAAGGACAGGATACTAACCAGAGGGACCCAGACAGGCTCCAGAGGTGGGCCCATGGGAATCTCATGATGTTTAACAAGGCCAAGTGCAAGGTGCTGCACCTGGGTCAGGGCAACCCCCAGTACCAACACAGGCTGGGGATGGACAGACCGAGAACAGCCCTGTCAAGAAGGACTTGGGGTGTTCGTGGGTGAGAGGCTGGACATGACCCAGCAATGTGCACCACAGCCCAGAGAGCCAAACGTGTCATGGGCTGCATCCAGAGCAGCGTGGGCAGGGGGTGAGGGAGGGGATTCTGCCCCTCTGCTCTGCTCTGCTCTGCTCTGCTCTGGTGAGACCCCACCTGCAGTGCTGCATCCAGCTCTGGAGCCCCCAACACAGGAAGGACGTGGACCTGTTGGAGTGAGTCCAGAGAAGGCCACTAAGTTATCAGAGGAATGGAGCTCCTCTTCAGCGAAGAAAGGCTGAGAGAATTTGGATTCTTCAGCCTGGAAAACAGAAGGCTTCAGGATGACCTAATTGTTGCCTTCTGGTACCTGAAGGAAACTTAAAGAAAAAATGAAGCAAGATTATTTACAAGGGCATGCAGTGATAGTACAAGGGGGAATGGGTTTAAAATGAGATTGGGTTTAGATTAGATATTAGGGAAAAAATCATTACTGTGAGGGTGGCGAAGCACTGGCACAGGTTGCCCAGGGAAGTTGTGTATGCCCCATCTCTGGAGGTGTTCAAAGCCAGGTTGGATGGGGCCCTGAGCAACCTGGTCTAATTGAAAGTGTCCCTGCCCACAGGGATCTTCAAGATTCCCTTCCAAGCCAAACCATCTTATGATTCTATGAAACTGCGTCTAGCAGAAGTATGGGAAATAGTCTCTTTTGGAAAAGAGGTAACATTTTTGGAAACAACTAGAAGATCAGAAGAATGATGCTAGGCAGCTAAAAAGGCTTATTAAAGCTTTTCTGTAACATCATAAGGATTTGCGGATCTGACATTAAATGCATGAAAAATAAGACAAGACTGCTGTGCTGTAACGATTGTCACAAAATCAACTGACAGGTGAATTAGCCCATTTTTTTTGCTACTCAGCCTCATCTACTATATCTTCTCTTCATGCTCCTGAATAGTTTTCTTCTCTAACTCCTCTGATCCCATCTTTCCCACGTAGCTTTCTTTTAACTTCTCAGCCTTGGGATTTTTTTGCAGCAGGCCCGTATTCTGAAACAGAACAGTTGGGCTAAACCTCTGACTACTAGACAACAACCTCTTCAACAAAAAGTATAGAGGGCTTTCCCCCAGTTATGCAAAACAGAAACCCATAAATTTTAATACAAACTGAACAGCAGCTGAACAGATGAATAGATGACCTCTACTTGTCTCTGTGTGTGTGAGCTGGGAAAGGAGAAGAAAACAGAGGGAAAAGGAAGTGAGACTGGAACACGAATGAGGAATACAAAACTGCTAAGATTTACCCCTCCCCATTGAAGTTTTGGAGCAATATAATTTTTGTATCATTATCTTACATTTGAGGAGTCTATTAGTATGAGAACTTTTTTTGGCAAAAATTATTTTTAAACCTAAGCATCTGACACAATTGCATGAGGGACAGGTGGCCTACTTTAAAAAAAAAAAGTGACTGCTGTTATCATCTGAATGTAAATTCAGTATGAAACACATGGAGAGATCTATTGTACTAGGGTAACCTCCTGTCTAATCTGCTGTCCTGGCTCTGGTAGCAGGCAATGCAAGAAGATTCAAAAGAGGCAAAGTGGCAATATCAGTAAAAGCTGGGAAAAGAACAGAAAGGAGCAAAGCATCCTCCTAGCTGCTTATCTACTTACCCTTCCAAAGGAGATGAATAGAATCATTAAAGTTGGAAAAGACCTCTAAGGTCATCAAGTCCAACCATCCACCTAGCACCACCATTAAACCATGTCCTCAAGCACCACATCCACACATTTTTGGAATACTTCTAGGGTTGGTGTCTCCACCACTCTCCTGGGAAGTCTATTCCAATGCTTTACAACCATTTCCATGAAAAACTTTTCCCTAATGTATAAGATAAACCTCCTCTGATGCAACTTGACGCCATTTCCTTTTGTTTCCTTTCTGCCTAGCATAACAGGAGATGCATTTTCTCCTTTTAAATAAAAAGGCCAGCCACCAACAAGTGCATTTTAATGAAGTTATGCACTTAACACCAAAAGATTGCTGCTTTAGGTTCATTTTTCTTGTGCATAAGTTCTGATGCCCCTTAATTATGTAAGACCTTAATACAATCCCATGCCTATTTCTCTAAAGGTTTAAAAAAGTTTGAGGAAAAATATCATAAGGTCTACAAAATCGTCTCATATGAACTTTTGCTATTATTTTGCACAAGACTGTAGAATAAAGTCTGACTGTGAAATAATGGCTAAAGACATTCTGACAGATATCCTTCAAGTAGGTGAATGAGTCATGAACCTCAAAGGTAAAGAAGCAAAAGACAACTGACTCATATATCAATTCTGAATTTCAAATATGACATGCTTCTTTGATATGCTGTGTATTAGCAGGGCTTTAACATGTCTTCTTTTTCACAGAACCCAAAAGATAAATGAGTTTGGTAAAAAGATGTATGTAGACTTTTGTTCTGCTGTATTTGAAATGTATTCAGAAGTATTTGGGGCTTATTCGTACTTGGGAGCAAAATGCCCTGGTGCCACTTAATAAAGTCATGGCCAAGAGATTTAGCGCAAAGGCCACAGTCAACAAAACGTTGTTTAATGGATGATTTTTTAGACTGAAAAGCATAAGTCTTTATGCCAGTTTCTATGTATCATCACACAGATATGATTAGATGGCTTCTGATGGCGTGAAGCCAAGGATCCAGGTATTGTTATGTCCTGCCAAATGTACGTTTACTGTCATAAAAACATGTTCTAAAGTATCTTTTCCTTTGATTCATATTTTTAAATCGATTCAGACGAGGATGAAGAAAGGTTGAGTCGTAATACAGGGAGAAGGGTTCTTCCTATCTTGTAAGAAAAAGGATGAAGCATCTTCTCAAGTGTCTAGCTTGAGAAGAGGGGCAGATCTCAGAACTCAGATGAGGAAGCTTATAGTTTTCCATGAAATATCTCAATGGAAAACAGAATAGCATAATCTTGACTTTAGGTGCTACAAGTTTACACATAGGCAGACTTCTGAGATGTCTTCATTGCTAAGTCTAGATTCTTGTTCTGCTCTTATAAATAAATCACAAGGAGTTGCAAATATAGATATCTCCCACGTTTGCACACACTAGGAAAGGCAATAGAAAGTAAGATGGAAATGGAAGTCTATTTGGCAATCTGATGTTGATGGGAATCCTGTATCTAGTATGACTATAATTGATACTGATTAATTATGCACCAAGCTGATTTAGCATTGTGCCAGTTCAGGGATAGGCATAAAAAGGATGAAAGCATTAAAAATCCACAGTGTAATAGGCTTTGAAGAAGGAACTATACTGAAACCAGAAATATGAGGATCCTTAGCTTCCTTTCAGAGTATGAAGAAAAGCAAAGCATGTATTATACTCTGACTGTAGACTAGTACTTCTTTCTGACTCAGGAGTAACTGTGTGACTTGTGGAAACACTGCTGATCATATAACAACTATGAGAAAGTGGTGGCAGCCACTGCCCTGACAATAACATCCCTCGTAAGTTACTAACCAAATGTAATTAATGAAAAGAAGAAGCTTTTTAACATGTCTGCCTGAACCAAAAGCAGCCTTTGTCAATCACCTCATAGAAATAACTCTAGGCAAACACTTTTCTAGTCCATCTGGAAAACCTGCACTACCTGTGGTCTTTCTAAGGCAAAAAAAACCCCAACAAACCAAAACCAAGAAAAAAACCCTCCGCAAATATCCAGTATGCACTCTTACTCAAATATCTTATTTCTACTCTCCTTGATACTTGTATTTTCTAAATATTATTTTATAACTTTGTTAATTTCTTCACAGAAATGGGAAAGGCTAATGAGAATAGCAGAAAAATATTGCAACAACAGAGAACTGTGCCACAGTAGGCAGTCCTGGCTAAACACAGTACTGTGGTCACTGGGACCACAGTTAATCAGCACCTCTTTCTTTACCTTTCTGCTGAGGCCTGGGACACATCATCGGCTGGGAATGGCACAATCCACAGCACTGGAAAAGTATTTTCACATCACCCAAGAGTCATAAGTGGACTCTATGTAATGATTTCTGAAGATTTCATGCTGCAGTGATTATACAAGTTGATTAAACATTGTATTTAGAGGTACTGAGATTTTTTTTATTCTCTTTATAAAACCTATTGCTACTCAAATTTGAAATGCCTTACTTTACATGTTAAGGAGTTGTTATTTTGCTGTCATATGGAGACAAGTAGAAGGACAAACTAGAAACAGTCCCTTATACACATGTCCTTGTTTGTGATTCTGACTCCTGTTACAGACAGAAAGAGAGGGAAACCAGATTTTTAGAGCAGGCACAGCAAAAAATATTAAATCTGGGATGTAAGGATGGAATACAAGTGAATGATTCTTTATATCTCTGGAATCATCTGGGGATTAACATCCTTTGAACCAGAGAGCTCTTGGTTAAGGGGTCATGATCTAACTCACACTGGGCATCCTGGGAACAGAAGAAGAACTGGAGCCCACCAGTGGCCAATGTTGATCACTTCCATTGCACTCCTTTCCTACACATCACGACAGTCCATATGCTGATGCTAACGGGTTTATGGTCATGCAGTCCCTTTATGCAGACATCAGCTCCTGGGATAATTTTTGTTTCCTGTATATTTGTCTTAAAACAGTTGCATTATTTACTGGTCATTTGTACAGTTACATTTTACTTCTTATAATGGATTTGTGGCAATAACTTTCTCAGATGGAGAACGTTTTATGCCACTATCCTTTGAAAAATGCCAGGCAGGCTAGGGCACAAATGGGATGAATGCAAATACTGCTGACTGTGACTGCCCAACAAAGCTTAAAGGAAATATATTTGTTCTACTTAGCTAAATTTTCCTTGAGACTATCAGAATTACATCTTGCTTTCTGTCCTTTCAACCTCCTCCTCAAAGTCGAGTCAACACTCAGGTCAGACCAGACTGCCTAGAGCTTTGTCCAGTTGGGTCTTGAAAACCTCTGAGACCTCACAGTCTCTGGGAAACCCGCTCCAATACTTCAGTATCATCATACTGAAATACATTTTCTTTGTACCTAGCTGGAACTCCCTTTCTCGATATCTGATTGCTGTTTCTCATTCTCTTTTCTTGTCCCTCTGTAGAGCCTGGCATCAGACTTTTGGTTTGTAACTTTCTCCTGAGCATTGGAAGGAGGCCAATGCTCTAGGCCTTCTGTCTACTTTAACTGATTGTCTGCTAAATCTGTAAAGTGTTTAGGGAGGTACCGGATAAAAAATCCATGCAAATCCACAAAGTTCTGCAGGTCACTGATAATATTCTTGAAATCCTATTAAATTTCTATATTATAAAATATTTAGAAATATGTTTGTGGACTTAAAATTTTTAAGAGAAATCCAACATCTTAAAGAGAAATACAGAATCATATTTTATGATACTTAGCAACCAAGTAGGTGGTGGGTCATAATTGCCAGCTCTTTGTTGATCTAGGAGGCAGTTTCCAAAATAAAATGGAAGAAAGCCCCATATCTCTCCTTCTGTATTTTGGGATAATGTGAAAAAGGTTGAGAACAACAATTTACCTTCTGCAGGATTTAAAATGACTACTTAAATTTTCTTAATCAAGAATAGAAGCTGCAGTATGAGAATAATAGTGATAAATACTTCATTTTCACACTGACTATTCAGTTATAAAAAACTTTAATTCTTACTGATGGTAGAATCCAAGTCAGTCATTAATGTGCAAACTCAAAGTCTTGAGGGATATACATTGTGACTGCTTCTCCTCCGCCTAAATTTACTATAATTTTCCCTGTTCATTATTATTTTCATCATCCTCCTCTGCTATTCCTTCCCTGTGCTCTGCAGATTTTTGAATGGCTGAGGTGCTTTCTGTATATTCTCGCTTTCATTCAAGGTTTGTATGACCTGCCTTCTTTTCTTTATATGACTCTTGAAGTCACAAGAAGTTAAGATTTTCTTAAATAACTTAAACACTTAAGGCAGTAGGAAAACGAAGATGTGGTTATTTTTTTCCATATTGTAAGGGTGTCTCCTTTAAGTGTTAACTTAATTTTCACATAATTTTAATGTTTTCAATCTTTCTTCAAATATTAATATGTAATGGATATTCAGTTGATTTTTCTAATAATTTCTTATTAGTAATAAAATATTCAGGTTTTTTAGATTTAGGCATCCAGGCTTTTGTAGAAAGCAAAATATGTATGATTTTCCCAGTTATTAGATAAAAATGGGATTGTACAGTAGTGACTTCTCCAAGGTTCAGCTGCATATCAGAAAGAAGATGAGGTTTTCTGACTTCAGCTCACTCATCTATATACCGCGAGCAAACATCACACTGTTTTTTATCAGTGGGAAATCTAGTGTATCTAGAATAAATAAATCTTAGAAATTTGAAATAAGCTCAGAATGAAAACATATTAGGATAGGAGGAGTGTCTGCGTGTGTGCTTCCACAGACGTGAGACAGATCAGGCCTCTGGTGTTTGGAGTATGAGAAGAAACTTCAGAATCAGTAAGTGCTGGAGTAATCCTTTTAACACGACTATATTATAATATTATTCCAAGAATATTACAGAGGGAAAGAAGGCCACAGTGTTATGCTAAGCCTTTTTAGCCTGCCAAAAAAATAAAATCCCAAACTTCACAGAAGATAGGGAACACTGTAGATCCAGTATTTGTCTTAGGATTTTTAAATATAAGACTGGAATTCTATTTCTAGGTCTGCTTTGCACTTTTGGGCAAGTTGCGTCTAATTATAGTTTATATGTATTTTCACTGCTTTTTGACAGCCCAGTTACCAGGGGCCTGTGACCAGCCTCCTCTACCAAACATTTTGATGGGTTGTGACTGTATTTGGAAACCCTCAAATAAATTTATACATATTTTTGGGGGGGGGACACGTCCCCTAATTTTTCTTCCTGCTGATCTGTCCATTTTTTAAAATACTTTTGAGATGCTCGGCTAAAAGTCAAGACCTGAAAAACTGACTGTATTTCTGTACATGTGTTTCTGACTAGGAGGAAAACGTTTATATAATTTTTTGACTTCCCAGGCTATTTCATGAGTATATACTAAAGAGGTTGGTTGGTTTTTTTAATATACAAGTATATTGCTTATGTTGTAAGTACTGCTAATGTTAGTTCAGCTAAGACATGGACCATAGCATCCTAAGCCTTAATGGATGGACACTTGTATTAGTTGTAATCATTACAGCTTTTAGAAAACCCCTTCTCAGTTTACAGAAATTAACTGTATAAGGGAAGCTGCAGGGACCTCTATGTTTCAACAATATATCCTGTACGGCTTCTAAAGAAATAAATAATAATTTAACAAACACCTTGACATCTCTTACACCAAATACAAACATCAACAACAGCAATGGAAAAAACGCGGATTAAAATAATGTTTCTTTCCATCTGAAAACTTGTATTGTGACAGCAGCTGTGGATATTTCCTAAAATTACATTGACAGCAGCACTGAAAAAACAGAGATTCACCTTGCTAATGACCTCTGGTTTTGGCAAGATAATAAGTACTAGAAAAAGAGGAGATCATTCTTACCATAAACAGGAAAAGAGGCTTTATAACAGCAGCATTTGCTAGCACCTCTAAAATTAACTCTGGGTCAAGCTTTCCATGAGAAATGCTTTTAGAAATAATACAGAGCAACTCAACTACAGACACATTAGAGAATATATTTTAAACAAGGCGGTCTGGAAACCAGGTTTTAAAATAGTACACATGGAAACAAAAACATAAATTTGTACGGAGTATCCATTTTCTCTTATAATTCTTCTGGCCTAAAGTTTTTCCCATCTTTCCCTGTGATTGAAACATAAAGTAATTTAGGCCACAGAGTTCTCTTTAAATCGTAGCAGAGGTTAGGTTAGAAGGCATCTCTGGAGGTCATGCAATCCAACCCATTGTCAAAGCTGGACTAGTCAAATATTTATTTTCTCTGAACTTTAAAACATTTTAAAATACATATATATATATTTCATGCTATTATTGGAACGAGGCAAATCTTGACTATGATACTATCTTGTAGTGATGAGTGGTAAACTGCATATACGTGTTCTAGAAAAAGGTTGTGACATTTCACAGTCGAAAACATGAATGTGTGTGGTAAATGTAATCTATCTTAAGATGTTGCTGTTTACAGCAAGTAACCACTTTCACAGGTTTCTGCCCATTTTTTAAGATCAATCAGTTATATTCCAGTTAGATATTAATGTCAATTAAATTTTCAGGTTAAATACTAGAGCATCACTGTATTCTAGATTCTCCTGGATTCTGTTCGGGTGAGTTGCTTCAGTTACAAAACTGGAATCTCATACGTAGAACTTCAGATCCAAATAATTCTAGACAGAGCCAGCGATCATCTTTCATATCAGTATTAATTTTTGAAGCCTAATTATAACAGGATAAAGACTAATCTATATATTTTGCAGAACTTGAATATTCACAGACAAAGGCCTTCCTATGCATTTTTCTTCCTGTTTGTAACCAAATAAGCCATTTGAGCCAAATAAGTGTAGGCCGTCTAAATAAAACACATTTCCTCATGTCCAATTTTCTTTCATGCATAAGTACATAAAAGAATAAATATGACAAAGTATGTATCAAATATCTTCCTACCCTCATTATGGAAATGCACGTTTTAGCTATTAGCATATTTACACTGATTTAAAATAGAAATAAACCCTTAAAAAATGAACAGCCGTTATTGTTCCCTAAGCAAAGCACTGAAAAGCAACTTTTCTTCTTGTATCTAACTTTGTAAATAGAAGAAAAATAAAAGAACAAAAAAATCACTATTAGCTATTTAATTAATGGATAGCTTGTATGAGTTAAAGAAAATAATCTGTATTGAATTGGTGCATATGTTTGCAATTTGTTCTGCAAAAGGAACACTATGGCATTTTGCAGTAGCTGGCATATACAGCAGTGGGTATGTTTTATATCTGTATTGATCCTTTGTAGTGTCTTGTAAAAGAGCTCTTTAAATTATTCATGTCTAAACCAAATTAAATCCCAGAAAAATACCTTTAGTGAAATCCATTTTAAGGGCAGTATAATTGTAAGGTCAGCTGGCTTAGCTATAGTGATTTCTAACAATCATTCAGTTACTAATAATACCTCAGTCACCACGTAAAAACCTCCCTCAGCCACTGAATATAAAACCAGTGGTGCAAAGCAGGTTTAGATAACAGGCCTCAGAAGGCACCTTAATGGTCTGTCTCTTTGTCCCAGAAGTACTAGCCTGTTATGTTCTTTCAGGGCAGGAAACAAAACCATGTGGATAATACATGACCAGTCCTAGAGCCTTGAGACTAACACTCTCCAACACATTGAACAGTGTCATACAACATGTCTATTCCCCTGAACAGGGGCTGCACTATAAAGCAACTTAATTAAATGATCCAGGTTTGCAATTTTTTAAAGAAATGGAATCAGGCCTTCAAGGGGCATTCTGAAACAGTACTGGCTGAAGTCAATCGTCTTCTTCAGCTCCTCAGTTTACAAAACCAAGTTTGTAAAGTGCTCATCTGAACGATTAAATGAATATGTAAACACATTGTTTATAGAAAATACATACATACAGGAACTGGTAATATTATTTGAATACACTGATAATTTTTATCACTTCCTCTGTAATGGCAGATACTTGAGTACTGGGGAGGGAAAAGGTACTGACAGCTCAAGACTAGGAATAAGCATCTGTTAGTCTCTCTTGACCAAGAGATTGCTACACAGATACTCATAAAGAACTGATGGAGTTTTAAATTTGTTTTTTCTTTTCATGAGTGCTTTAAGCCTATTGTGCAAGGCATTGAGCTGCCAGGAGATATAACTATGCTGTCTCCTTAGGCTGAGGTCATCCTGAGTGGCACATAAAATAGCTGAAGTAGTGTAGCTGTTGTAGCACAAGAACTCTGTGCCAGCAAGTTGTCCAAATATTTACCTACCTTTACAGGCGGCTTTTACAGCTGACATGAACTGCTTGCTGCCATGGCTACGCTGTTTCCAGTAGCTGAGCTAGTTCATTTGAATCTAGTTTGAGTTTCTCTTTAAAAGTCTGCAGATATCTCTCCATATCTCTACAAGGTTTGTGACCTTCGTTACCAATATGCAAATTTTTCTGTTCACCTTCTACAGCATGTAAAACATTGGATCATGATTAAGTTAAATGTATCAAAGAATCTAACATATAAAACACTATTACTCTGTGACAATGGTAAAGGGATTACATGATAAAGCTGGAAACCAGCTGAATTTAAAGGTGTTTCTCAAAATGTCTTAACACCATTAACTTCTCAGGAAACACTCAAGGCATTCCAGGATTTCAGTTTGTGCTCTGGAGAGTCTTATAGTGTTTAGAATCTGCAAGTAAAGTCTGCACTGTTCCATTTTGTTGGTGGTTGGTTTTGTTTTTACTTTCCTCTTATGTATTGCTCCAGATCTAACATAACCCTTTCTACTGCTTTAACATAATACAATTCATGTTACTGTACTTAAAGCTGCACTGTTGAACTGGTGAATGGATTAGATGCTGGACGTAGAGTGCTTGATTTCAGTTCTCTACTCTGTACCAAACCCAGCTATATTTACTCACCCTCCATTTTAGTGAAACATGTCTGGAAAGACCTGTAAGGAGGGAAGAGACCAATAAAATTTATGTTAATTACTACAATACAAAGCCCCCTATTTTTCAGTTACTCCATAAACTCCTATGTAACTTGCCTTTAGATAGATCACATTTATAAAGATAAAAATAGATCAACCTTGTTCAGATTGTTATGGTTAATTATTTGACTTAAATGCCCCATTGCAAACTTCCCTTGGATTGCCTGGTTCTACATATTCTTCACTATAAACTCCTAAATAGTTATATATGAAATATTTATTATTTATTGTTAAATATTTATATATATACAGACAGACATTCATGCAGCTAACCCTTGAAGTATTAAAGCTATGTTCCAAAATTGTTACTCTTCATATGAAAAAGATGCAGCCAAGTTGCAGACTATGAAATTCATCTTCTCTGGTCTGGCTTTTGAAAATGCTGGTATTTACTGTAAATCATGTAAGGCTTTCTTCACCCAGTGTAAAAAGACTGAAATTAAAACACACCATTCAAAAGCAGCTCAGATAAATAATTTCTCTTCTCTTTCTTATAACTATAGCAGAAGAGCAGGCAACTAGGTTAGTTCTAATATATTCTCAACCAAAGTTAAATGAGATGAAACTTACCCTGTCAGACAGATCTGGGGTTTCTGAAGAACATGTCAAAAGTAGTTTATTTTCTTTGTCCTGAAAGAGGCAATGAGGTACAGCTTCAAATTAAAATAATTTGGCATTGAAATTAGTGAACAGTAGCAAACAGTCTCTCACTTTGAATTCAGTCTTATTTTTTCCTCACAGTCTGTAGCACCCACTCAATTTTTGGTATTGAGAGGGAACTCTTAAGATCTGGACTGCTGTCAGTGTTGTTCTTCAACACAAAACATTTCTCTTGACTATTTTTAAGGTGCTTCAGTGTGCAGGTACATAAGGTTTTGGCTGCACCAGTTACCAAGTCGAGAAGTTTTCAGGAAGGATCAGTATTTGGAGGAGTATTACATTCCAAAAAATACCTTTGTCAGGCATCTAATAAGGAACATTGAAAGACATAAGGACACTGTTGTTCCTGAAGTCTTTCTTTGAGCTCCATAGAGGGTCATCTTTGTTTCATCTTCATTGCTACATTTATTAAAGTTCAAGTATTCTCAATAATTTTAGGTGGTGAGCTGATACGCAGTATTAGTAGCATGCCAGAATTCCATTAATTCAGTGTTGAGTTTAATATATACATGGTATAGGGAAAGCCATACTATTGGAAAATTCTACTCTCTTTCTTGGCAACTGAGAGCTGAGAACTCCTAATGGGTATGAGAAATCCTAGGGCACATTCACAAGTGCCTACACTCATGCTCTTGAATAATCTCAGTAAATTATTTGAGTAATTGCAGTTGGCTTAGTGGTTTAAACTGGTTTAGTACTACTCCCTTCTTTTCTAAAATTGCAGAAGAGACAATTTGTGTGCTCTCTGCTAGCTGCAACTTTCCATTGCAGAAACAGTAAATTTCAGGTCTGCTTCCCTATATATACCTCCTTTTAAAAAAATCCCATGACATACGGGGATGTCTGCAGGACATATCTATCAATGCTGCCACACAACTATGCACATTGCACTAGGATTTTAGTAATTTTTAGATTCATAGTACAAATTTTACCTGCAGAGACAAGAGAGTAATTGTCAGAACTGCTTGAAATGCAGCAACACAGCTTCTACTAATATTAGGAAGAAGTCATATAACACAGTAGAATTATTTGCACTAAGAATTCCATTCAACCCATAGTAGCCTTCTGATGGAAACATTTGAAATTTACTGTTAGTGTGTTTCTGTAGACACAAGGCTTCAAACAGGCATGACAAACTCAGTGTGGTTTCTTCTGTAATTACAAATATTTTCATTTAATAGGAAAATATTTTTGTTCTTGTTCCAAGAACATACCACTGCAATCCACTGTTTAAGCCAAACGTTTTCTTTTAGCTTTCCTCAAATCCTTAGCAGCCAAGCTACACATGATTTCAGTGGATTCCACTCAAGCTTTCCATTATAAACCAAAAAGCTATCTTATAAATGTAGCAAACAAGAAAGGCTGTGTTACACAGTAAATATCAACTCCTCTCCTGCTGGAAAAGTTTACCATTTGTATGAGAAATAAGCATCCTTCAACCAGCACCTTGCTGAGATAATTCAGATTCATTAAGGTGTTTCCATAAACTGCAGTAGACCAAAGTATTGGAAGAGCTCTGAGATTTAACTCATATTGAGGTAAATACGCTGATAATGTTCTGAAGTGAAATCACAACACAGGATGTTTGTCTTAACCAAGAGTGCAACTTTGCTTAGGTTGAGAACATCACAGAGAACTGCAAATGTGATACACTGTGGAAAAAAACAGATTAAAACACAAAGTAGTCAACCTGACAAATTCCTAACACAGCAACAACAGAAATCTGGTCTGCAAATATAATTCTATCAGCTGCAATATTTGAATCTGGTTTTGGAAGACATGAGATGATACAGTCTGGATCATAGCGAATTTAAACAGGGAAAGGAAATCTTCCTAATCCTCAGTTTTGCTTTATTACATCATTTGGTTAAATTAGATCATCTGTATCAACTGCTGCCTTCAATGTGCCACCAAATGAGCAGAAGTACAACTAGTCTGTGTTTTTTGAGTTTTGAACTGTTTATTTAATGGGACCTGAGGTCAAAATTACTTTAAAAAAAGTTTTTGCTAGAGTCATAGGAATAACATTCAGTGTGAGGAAAAAAGGAGAAAATAGTTCTATCAGATCAAAGGCTTCCTTCTCCTCGTCAAAAAAAAAAATTAGATTAAAAGCATATTTTGGTTTTGTCATGCAAGTACAAGTCAAAACTAATTGTTAGCATGAATTTGCTTTCAGTTACTGTTTTTATAATCCAAATAACTTGAAAATACAATTCCCCTTAATACTGTTTTTTTATATAGCAAACAAATGGATTTGAAAACTTGGTGAGGGAGTGGCAGGTGGCTAAATAAATACGTAGAAATCCCAGTGTTTTGTCATATAACAAACTATAATAGCACTTCAAAGTTTTGGACAGATTTCCTTATATTATGGGTTTAGGGTGTAGCTGTGTGGAAAATTGTAAGTGTTGTCCTTTGGTATTTACTTTACAACCCTTTGTAATCTTCAGCTATATTTATAGCTTCAAGTGGGAAGAAATCAAAATTAAAGAGGCTAGCTTAAGCATCCTTTGTAATCAAATACTTTTCCCATTTCTCCTTAAAGTAAATGTGCAGCCTGCACATTTGGCTGCCTGAGGAGACCACCCGACGAGTTTACAAGCCGTGACCCCGCAGCGAAATAGTTTTGTGGAAAAGCACAAGTTGCAGGAACACACAGAGAGGAGTCGTGGATAAACTGGCTGATTCTTTGAGGGGAGAACGAGTAACTCGGCTTTGAGTCGGAGGGTTTAACTAGCGATATGAGGGGGAAAGGGTGAGGTTCGCATTCCCGAGGCGCTGGGGTCGCCACTCACTCTGGCTCAGCGGCGCAGGCCGCTCCCGGCCGGGCTGGGCAGAGGCCGCGGCCCCGGCGGTGCCCCAGGCCCGGCTGGGCAGAGGCTGCGGGGGCTGCCCCGGGCCAGCAGCCGCCACGGAGCAGTGGGGTTGGGCCGGCAGTAGAGGCCGCCGAGCCCCGAGCTCGGCTGGAGCTGCCCGCTATGAGCCGCTGCCCGAGCCAGGCACCGACCCAAAGGAGTTGTGCGTATCCCGGGCTGGGGAGAGGGGCGGAAAGGCCGTCCGAGGGGAAGTCACTGCTGTGAGGGCATGGCTGTTGCAAGGGGATGAGTCCAGTGCAACTGGCAGCGCAACTGTGCCGGCTGGCGACAGCCAGCGACCTGCACCCAGGCGAATAAGGGCACCGAAATGCACAGCCCAAGGCCGAGGGTGAAAATTCGGCCAGGAGTTACTTGAAAATTGCTTCTGTCGTAAAAAAGGGGGTGTTTGAGAACTGCTTTTAGGTCTCGACTTTGCCCTGTTGTTTACTTGCTGCTCAAGGCAAGGTTTATAAAGAGAATTGCTTTTTATTGGAGTAACTGCACTTCTTGGCAAAAACAGCTGAGCTTTAGGGCAAACAAAACCTTCAGACTTGTGCAGCTGTGGAAAGGTGTCATGGGTACATAAATTACAGGATCTCCTCTCCATGCTGCCAAACACTCTTGGTCTAAGACTTGAAAACTGTCGCTACATAGGGAATATCCCTGGGGAGCAAACTGGGGGAGTTCGAGGTATACAGGAGCCTTACCAAGAGAGGTTTTGGCTCTGGACTAGCAGTGTAGTGAAAACAGACCCTCATTTGCTATAACTGAAACAAAAGTAGAACTGCTAAGAGAAGACAAAAATCTATCTCTCTTAGGAGCTTTGGAAGCATCCCAGAACTGTAGTAGGAAAAGCAGCAGGGTGCACTGTAAAAGAAACTGAATAGCAGCGTTTTCCAAAATTCCAAGTAAGAGTTTGCCTTTTTGCCAGCTAACCTAGGTCCAGGTGATCGGATCACAGCTACATTTAATCTAAATTTTGTTCCTTTATGTTTGAACTGAGTGTCCACTTTGCGTTTTGCTTCCTTCATTGCTTAAGCCTTCTCATCTGCTTTATTTCTAAACAGAACACAGGATCAGAAAAGATTTCATGGACTATGGAGCCTAGTTCCTCCCTACAGCAGTTAAACAGGCCATATAACCCCACCTGAAAATTTACCAAGCTTTCATCTTAAAACGAGTTTGGAGTTTTTGCCCCCATACTCCTATTGGGAAGCTGTTGCAGCACTTTGTGTCCCCAACAGTTGGAAACTTTTAAAATCCTTTTTAGGGAGGCAATCATAGCTTCACCTCCCAAGAAGTATATAGTTTTGCTGCAACAGATGTATATACTAGGTTTTTTACCTAATTATTTTTCTAAACTATGAACTACCATCTGGTAATAGAAAATTCCTGTTATTAATTCCAAGTCTGCACCCCTGCACTTTGTACACTCTAACCTCATCTCCTTTCAGTAACTGAAGTTCAATGACCTGTATGATATTCCAAGCCTTTTCTAGTTTGACACTGCCTCCAGACTTCGTCACCAGAAAATGTCATAAGCACACACTTACGCTATACCAAAATTAGCCGTGATACTATCTGCTATTTTTAGTCTCCAAGCTAATCCTAGAAAATTCTGCTGGTAACTTTCCTCCAAACATACAGTTTCCCTTTCAATGCAATAGATTGAATCTTCATATTTGTGAAGACAGTACAATCAGTCCAACACCGAGGAATTTGTGGTTTTCTCTGTAATTTTGATCTGATTTCAGTTAATTTCCTTCCTCTAAATTCTTATCTTTTTCTCACAGTGAAGCCTTTCTCCCATTGTGGGCTAATTTTTGATGGGCTGATGTATAAATGGTTTAATAAGGTAAGTTAGAAAAAGAAGGAATTGTTTTTATCTGGTAAAAGGCCACTAGGTAGATCTGTCATAATCTTTTTGACATAAAATGATTTTTTCCCCACTGTTTCAAATTTCCATTTACATGGATGTGTTAATTGTTCTTTCCCATGTTGTGTGTTTTTAAACCTTTTCATGCTATTAAAGTTATCTTAATAGGGTTGTAGTTTAGTTACTTCCTCTCCTCTTCCATACTCCATTTGCTAATCTTTAGTAATATGATACAACACTTGCCTTATTCATTTAGCTAACCCTCTGCTTTTCAGTTCACTATTTCAGGCAAAGGAACAGATTTTTACAAAATTTTGTCATTACAAAAATAAGCCTGGTAAGGAGTAATGTGCTATTAGGAGCAGAACTGGGGTGCCTGAAGCAACAACTATACAGAACTCACTTGGCTGTGTGCCTAATGGTCAGCAAATTCACAGGGGTTGTGTCTAAACTGGGGAATAGAAGGAGGAGCCTTGCTGTGACTGTATTTCACTTAAATTAATTGCTAAAATGCATGTTTTTCCTAGTCTTTGTTACTAGAAGTCACTGTGACTTAGCATAACAATTACTAATCAGTTTGGTCTGAATCATTCTTATCTATCATATGCTATGTTCTTAAAAAGTAATACTTTTTTCAGTTGTTTATATTACCTTAATCTTCTCAAATATATTTCGTAATTAACATGTGATATTTTTTCCTGTATCTACACCAAAACAGGAAAGATGTGCAGTGTTCTGACTGACCAGCATTCTAGAGAATGTTCTCGGAATTTCCAAAGAGCACAAACGAGAATGAAGCTCAGGGTATTCTCATCAGCTATAGTACATATGGTACAGATCTTACTGCATAGCGGATACTTAAAATTAAATTTTTCTGTGTTGACAGACCACTGCAGAGCTCAGACATCTGAAACTGCCATCCTTATATCCTTTATTTAATGTGAACAGTACAACTTTTCATTTAGATTCTTACAATGTGTATCTCAAACTTATATAAACAAGCCATTCTAGGATGAAACAATAATTTCATTGTTTGCCTTATGCTGTAGAAAGGAATGAAAAAGGAGAACCGCAAAATTTTCAAGAAAGAATCTGAACTCCTGCTCCTTGCAGAGAGAACTGGATTTTTCTTTGTGATATCCACTGTAAATGAAGCCAGTGATTCCCAGTGATGACTCCAGAGAAATCTGATTTTTGCTTAGTAAAGAAAGCACTTCAAGTTAGAATTTCCAAAAACTATGCATTTAAATTTTGACCATTATCTGATAATACGGAAGGCCTTCATATTTTCTGCTGGGTTCTGACTCTCCCATATATTTGTCTGTCTTACTCTATTAACACTATTAGTACAAAGCCTTAGCCACAGATTTGGAGCTGTCTCTCCCGAAGCCAGAGAATCTGTAGAGAAAGCTCTCCTGGTCTGATGCCTTCCTTTCTTAACAGTGGTATTCAAGGAGATGCAGTAGCTTATTCTACATCTTTGAACACCATGTCTCCTGATGTTTGGTTTCTTTGGTTAATGTCCTGAAATGTAAGTAGGAGGTCAGTGTGTACCGTGTCTGCTATTTCAGGGACATAGCTATTAAGATGGAGAAAGGCCTCTGCTTTGCTAGGCACCAGACAGATGGATCAAAAGGGCCCAAAGCCTATGGGTTTCCTCATTGCCAAAGAATGCAGTTTGCTTCAAAGTTTCATTTTAAATCATAGTGAATCAAGGGCTTCAAATATGAGCTCTGAAGTGAGAGATTACAGATTCTGAAGAGAGGACTGGCTTGTATAGATACATCATGCGAGTTGCTATAAATGTTAGGTCTACAACAGAGCCTTTCAAGCCAGTGGCCTGAAAATTACAGACTTAGATGGAAAGGGTGAGGCTGAAGTGGGGAGCAAAGGACATTATCCCAATCTGCCAAACTGTATAGACTCTGACAAGCAGGGATTGTGGAGGAGGGTGTGAGTTACATTGTATGGAGACCGTTGATCTCATGTTTTACTTCAGTCAGAAGATACATCACTGTGTCACCTCAGTACAAGATGCTTGCTCTTTTTGTTCTTTGAGCTGTGAATCTTATGTCGTGTGAGGCCATGGAAAACCACCTTGCTGGATCTCAGCTACATTTTTCACAGTAAATAACCTGAAAAGCTTGCATTGTTTAAAGTGCAGGGGAAAGTCTGTGAGAAGTTTGTGTTCTACACGTCAAACAAATTATTCTTCTTTATGAAAGATTTGTCAGCCAAGATTGTGGCCTGAGCCCTTTCATGACACAGTGTCTGTGGAGAAGAAATGACTGGTTTTATAGTTTGGTTTAATGCAAAGTTCAGGTTCTACACTTCCCTGATATACACGGACACAGGGATTGTTTAAAGACAGGTGTGTAAGTTGCTTATCTTTGCTTTTCCTTTCTTCTGTTTTTGACAGGTTAACCCATGCCTCCTTAGTTATGACTCTGGGAAATTTCCCAAGAAACCTAAAAAATCCTCTGAGAAGTATGTGTTCTCTGAGCTAAAAAAGATACGTTAAACTGTACTTCTGTGCTTTCAAATTATACAGGAAGATTATGAAGGTCATACTCATATTTCAGATCTGAAAAAAAATTTATAGGCTGCTGTGTAAATATACACAGAGTAGTTCTTATGTGGTTTTCCGTAATAGTTGGTTTAGGCTTTCATCTGGTGCAATTTTCACTGAGTGCCATAATGACCGGTTCCATGAAGGCCCCCTCATTCATTTTTAGCTCTATCAATCCAAAACAGAACAAAAATTCAGAACAGAACAGCCAGTATGTAAACCAGACTCAGAAACAAGAACTCCTGCTGGTAAATCCTGTCTCCCCACACTGGGAACTGGTCACTCGAACTCTATTGAAAAGCTGTAGGTATAGAAAAATATTTAGAATGCAACTGAATGGAGATGGTTCCAGGCACATTAGGCAAGGTGAATGTTGAGTAGCAGCAAGAAATGAATTAATTTTATGGTACAGGTCACTTTAACCAGATCAAAGGGACTAAGCACAAAGGGTGAGGATCAAATGGAGCCTCCCCCACAGCAGGTAGCCAGCTGTTCATGTGCAGCTTTGAAATCCTGTTCTGGATGAAGTCAAGTAACAACTTTAGCAAGCTAAGCAACTAAAATCAGTGTGAGTTGAAACTAAGTCTAATGAGTTTGCTGGGAAGATGCTATTCTTAAATAAAATATTTTTAATAAAGCAGTAAAGATGCTCTAGAGGATAAAGAAAAGCTTTTTAAGCAAAATTACAATGATTCAGTTAGAAGGAACTTCATCTCTGTCCGAGGTGTATTTTTGATTAATTGGGGGAGATTGAAATCATAAACAGTAACGTAGACAAGAAACATGTATTTCCTGTCATGATCCTTCCACTGATCACTGCAGGTTACCTTTCTATGACAAAATTCTTCAAACCTTCCCCACTGCCAACCCAAAAAAAAAAAAAAAAAAANAAAAATGAAAAAAAAAAAAAAAAAAAAAGTTTGTTGAAATATGCATAAAATGGTCCTGTGGCATATTCCACCTTGTTCGAGGAAGACCACGCTCTCCACTCTGCTCTGCTGCCCAGTTCCTACAGAGAAAGCTTTTAAAGCCGCTTTACCTCAAGCTGTAATTATTCAGGTAAGTTATTGAAATCAAAATTCTACGCAGAAGCCTTTTGGCTTAGAACCTAACCAACTAATCCTCATGCTTCTGCCACTCTGTACAGCAGATTGAATATAGGTAGCACTCTATTAGCTGCCAATTGAGATACATAGATGGTGTTTACGTGTGGCAAGCTAAACCTCGATGTAACTTTTTTCCTAGTCAAAACAACCATGGTGGTTAATCATCAGTGAATATGTAAACAGTGGAAGTGTTCAGATGATGTTTATGAAGCACTGATGTTTGTCTCTAAAATTAGCTCAGGAAGGACCATTTTCTTGAAAGGATGACTCTGTATATGAATGCCTGTATTTCAAGTAATTTAATATTGATCATCTGCTTTTATTTACAGACTAACAAGATGAGAGGCTTTGTATAAAGGAAAATTTGGATATGAATGCAGATACGATTCTGCCAGATATGATTCTGCCACCTTGCTTCACAAATTCAAAGCTTTCTTTCTTTTCCACTTTTTTAATTTCTTCCATTTTGCTTCCTATTCAAATGTTCCTCCTATTCAAATGTTCTCTTTTTTTTCAAATTACTGAGAGCTTTAGTTTTCATTCTTCTGTAACATCTTGAAAAATTGTTCTGCAGCACAATTTTCTAGCAGTTTTCTAGAGAACAAAAGCACACTGTTGAAACATTCTTTTTCCTGCATGACTGTATTTTATATCATTAAAGCCAACTCTGGGTAATAATGTTAATATGATAAATTATTCATCACAATAAATAAATCTCATAAGATTTCTCTAATTACTATTAGGCATTCTGTTGAACATTACCGGAGTCCTTTGTGGGAATTAACTTGTAAGTGAATACATATTAAATTGTGGATTTCAACGGCCATATACAGACATAACCTTTATAAAGATTTAGAAGTGTCAAACAAACTGCAGGCTCACCTGTCATGACCAAATGAAACACAATGTAACACACGAGTTCATGCTGCCACAAACCAGGTCAGTCTGTCCCTTGGACACTTACCAGATTGATCTGTTTCCTCCCTGTCCACTGGGCCTGGTATGTGTTAAGCTTCTGGAGTCTGAAAAGAGTCCAGGTGCTTCATTTGTGTTTGTATTGTGAGGTACAAACTTTAGTGCTCCCCTCTGAAACTGAACATACAGTTCAACAGTCTGATTCCCGTGCCTGTTGTTGGCTCTTCAGGCTTTTTTTGTTTGTTTGTTTGTTTAAGCACACTTTCAAGAAGAAATTGACACTGGGGCTATGTTTCAGTTCTTTGGGCATACATAGAAGTGAAGGCAAAGAATTAGTGAGCCGCAAAAGAACTAAAATATGAACTCTCTTTACTTACAAGGTAGCAGATTTATTGGTTAAAAACCAGTATCTAAATGCAATGCACTTTTTAATTTCAAATTATTAGAACTCTATCTGTTCAATGTGACAGGACTCCTTCCTGCAATTCCTCTCCTGCTTTAGGTGAAAATGCCCTTGGTAGGTTAGTTCTTATTATTCTTTAAGTTCTCAGACCCTCTTCCATAAGACTTCTTTATCTTAGTCATGACCTTAGGCAACCAGGTAACTTGTAGCTTAAATACCCCATCTTTTTCTCCTGCTGCAGACCAGAAAGGGTGCATTGTAAAACAAGTATCTCCTTGTATAAAAGACAATAGTCAAAATGTTACAATCTTAGGCCAACTTCCCTTGGAATTCTGCTTCAAAATGCAGGTATAAAAATGACATATGGGCTTGCAATCAATGTTTTAAGTTTGAGGTAACACAGTTCATAATCAGATTATTCTAATCCTTACAACAGGTACATGAGTACAAATGTGTTCCACATGGACACAGTATATTCATTTTTAACAGTCATCCAACTTACCTGATTGGATTCTATATTAAATGAACCATTTGATATTGGGAGGAAGCTTGATATGATTAGAACTGTTTAAGGTAGAAAGATATTACAAGAAAGAAAGATTCATGATAAGGACACATGATTACAGTACTCATGAAGCAATGACTTTTACTGAGACATTTTACAAACTGAAATTTCAGAAAAACTTTTCCTGCCAGGTATATATATTCTCTCCCAGTTTTTTGCCTCCTTTTCTCTCCATTCTTCACATGATAATGGAAGGACCTCTTTTTTTTCTTCTTTCCCTCAGTATATCCTGTTCCGAATGCCTCCATGGTATCATTCTTGGTATTGTATTTTTTCAAGATTTCTTCCCTCAATTCAAAATTTATGCATTTCTGAACAGACAGGTACTAGCCCGGAACCATTAGCTGCAGTTGATGAATGAAATGTCAGATTCTGGATGCAATCCCATCTGCTCTACTCATTGAAGAGTTTGTCCAGGATATCGCAGTCTTTTTCAGACAGTACCAATAATCCCAGATCTTTTTCTATGGATGTCCCTTGACATCTCATTTAGCTCTACTGTTAGGAAATACTAGTGACTCAAAACATTATTCCATTGAGTTTTTAAAGCTGAAAAGGTTTGAAAGGTCTCTGTTTCCCAGACCTTTATAAAACTACGTCTCCAATTTTTTTACATTGTCTATAGTCACAAGAGAGAATTTTTAGGGAGTCAGAGAGGAGTCAAGGTGACCACACAAATGGGTCTAACCAAAACTGACTGTGCCCACAGAAAAGAACAGTTAAACCGTCAGCATTTTTTTGTTGTTTTACTTCTATTTCAGTTTTGCAGGTTGGCATAGCAAAGAGTACTGTTCTTGGACACCAAAAGGAATACAAGGAAATAAATTATTACTCTAGCATTTAGAGATTGGTCCTGTTATCTATTGGGCTGAAAGCCTCTTAAAAAGGGCTAAAACCTTCAGCTCCTTTTGATTTGATTAAGTGCACTAATCATCTGTTCAACTTGAGTCAGTGCAAGATCCAAGTACAAGCACTTTACAAGCTGCTCCCTGTGTCGCTCTGACCAAAGCCACAGTAAAGTCAGGCTGAGACGGGCACCTGCCCGAGGCATCAAGGTGAGAAGCTGCTCCTTGGGAACCAAGTCAGCTGTTAGTTAACAAATCAGCCAACCAGATGCTGCTGCTGCCACATTTAACCAGGAGAGGGGACACAGGAAGTGACCAGCTCTAGGGCTGAGGTATTGCCAAGACAACGTGCAGCAGCTCTGCTCTGAACTCTGGTTGGGTATGTATCCCACTGGGGATTGAAGCAGTTATTCTGGGAAAACATGAATTCTAAGTTCCTTAGAGATAACTCAAGGAAAGTACTTCAGTTAAAGTTGCTTCAGAGTTGCATATCTGACAAATAATTCAGTATTTTTAGCTTTGAGGAAAATGTCTATAGTTTAATTAAATATTTTTGATTAGAGAAGGGTTTTCTCTGCTCTTGAGTTGCTTGTATTTAAGCACCTTTTGAACTGAATTAGAAATGTGTTTTGAGTCTCTGGTAACTCTGGCCCTTGGGTGTTCTCCACCAAAATACATTTTATAATTCTTTACCAGTAAATGCCACCATGGTAGAATAACTTTATTATGTGACATAATATAGTATATGACATAGTATGTGACATAGTGGTATTTGTGTGTATAGAAAGTCTTCGGTTTCAAAGCATTTTCCTCAGATTAAGTAGCTACAGTAAAAAGAATTATTATTTATATGTTACAGAAGGAGAAACTGAAACACAGAATGACAAGCTGAAAAACATTAATCATGCAGTAATTTTGCAGACCTATTTAAAGCATTCATTTTTCAAGGGTGTTTAGCATCTACATGGCTTTAGTAGTTCTGCGTAGTCCTCCAAAATTTATGTCAACAGATACTGAACAACAAACAGTGGAAATATAATGTATAAATTACTTTGTTCCTCCCAGTACACATTTCATGATCCTAGTACTGTTTTCTAACAAGCAGACCATTCTTTTCCGGAAACCTTCAATGTTTCACTTTTTCAGTGGTGATTCTTATGAAGCTACTTTTCAAAGTTTAGTGGTTCTACAGCAACTCACCACTCTATCTTATAGTATCCACCAGTACAGCACTTTTAACACTTTCATAAAGAATGCTTTTCCCAGCTTTTCAAGTTGTAGTGGTCAACATTCTACTTAAAAATTATCTTGGAACTTACTAAGTCTATTTAGAAAAAAACAAAAATACTTTATGTGTATTTTTTTCAAAATTGCGAAAGTCAACTAAAGCAACCTTTCTGAAAATTTCTTTAGAAGAAATAATTCCTGGGATAAACATCAGTTAGATTCTCAAAATATACCACGGTTGCATTAGCAATCAGATAGTGAGGCTCCTACAGCTCTTTCCAACAGGTTTCATATGATACAGTCCTCTATTTAGCAGTCCAAAGATCTTTTAAAGATGAAATAGATTTTTTTTTGTCCTAAACATGTTATTCTTAGGAAGTGGATTTGCATGTTGAGAGCAATAAATTATTGAAAAGCACTCTAATGGTTCACTTTCCATTTGTAACAAAGCAAAAGACTGAAGAAGAAATTGTATTACAAATATTTCTGAGAAATGGTCTTCCTCATTAAAGGAAATTTGTTTGAATTCTAGTGACAAAAACTATCATTAAGTTAAATGAAGTATGAAGTGAGTAGCAAACAAAGAGGTAGAATACTTGTACTGGTGAGAAAGCAATTCAATAATAGAGTGACATTAGAAATGACTTTGCAAATATTTATGTACAATACATTTACTTAAATTGAAAACCATCTACTCTTGGAAGGAACTTCCTTTTCAACAGTTGTGATTTGGCAAAAACAGCCCTAGGGACATTATGTCCTGACATTGTTGACAAGCGTGAAAGTCTTCTGTATGTTCTCATTCCTAAGAAAACAAACTGGCAGTTCACATTCACTTTCATTCTCAGCTTGTGTCTCCTACTAGGATCATACCTAAACCGTGCTAGTCCTTCTTTGTCTCTAGGATAAGAAATATTGCATGTAACTTCTTCATCTTTGGTCATCTGACAGGACCTGTAACTGCTCATCCTTCTCCCAGCTGTCTTCCCTAAGCATCTTTTGATCTTCCGGCCTGATAACCTTCTTCTGTTCCATTCCTACTTCAGAGCTTTAAACTTCAGGTTTAACTTATTTACAGATTTGCCACAAGACTTTTTCCCCCAACCTAATGTCATGTGCAGACTTGTGGAAAAAGAAAGGAAAAAAAGAAGTGGTTTTCTTCAAATGTTGAACAAAGGCTTTAATAGGAATAGAGAGAGAAAACACCTTCAAAGTTATACTGTCTTTAGTTCTGCTTCACTAGAGGTCCCTCTGTCTAGAATTTATCGGTTTTAGTCCTAATGTTTAAGTAAACAATACACCTGTCCTTACTTGTATCTGCCAAAGACAGGGTGACTATATAGCACCTACATTCAAAATAGAGAAAGTCGTATGGAAAAAAGACATCTGTCATGCAGATAAATATTTTTGAAGTTTTGAACACTGGAATTTGGATTTTTTGAGTGTTAATTACATAAATACACAGAAAAGCACAAAACAAAGTATTCAGGTTTCTAGGTGTATGTGTAGTTCCCAATCAAATTCAAGAGCACTTGTGAAAATGTCAGCAGTGACATAGGGCTACCCAAGACCCCTGTGTACCTATGGAGCACACGGATAGTCAGTTATCTTCAGAAATGTAGTACTTAGCTCTCTTGTAAAGTTAACTCTTTATGTTATTAATGACAAAGAACAAAATAAAACAAATACACCCCAAGTAAGAAAATCACCCAACAGAAAGACTGAATTATTTCTTATTCATTGAATGACCTCTAGTGGTCATTCATCACAGCTTTTACACCAGTTGAAATGCCAGCTCGGAACATGATAGAGGAGATGCACATTTTTTGCAAAATATAGAGCATGAGAATCAATTTTTGTTCAAAATTGTGCACTATGAAATTTTTCTCTACCTCTGCCAATGTTAAAATCGTATTTTATTTCACTTTATAAAGTGAGCCCTGGGAACTCTGCAGGAATTTTAAGCCAGAATTCTAGGACCTGCATTGCCCCTTGCTGTTTTCTCTTTGCTAGCCAGTACCTCCCTCAATCTTCGAAATCTCCCTAAACCTCTCTGAAATTTGTCAGAGACACCCTTCTGTCATCCAACGCAGCCTTGAGTGTATTCTGTTACCTTGATAACCTCTGCTCAGCTTCTCATAACATCATTGTATTACCTGAAAAGGGCCACCAACCATCATCTCTCACTGCTGGGCGAAGGAGACCACTTCATTCTGAACACAGATGGCACACGGAGTGAGTGCATCTGTCTAAAGAGCAAACTCAGCAGATGTAATACTTGCAATATAATTGGGAAGAGAGGTCTAATCCTCAGCATTGTGGGCCATGAAAAGAAGTCTGAGTTAAACATTCAGCAATATGTCAGAAAACAAATGGTATTCTCATCACTCAGGGGTTTTATCAGCATTTCTGCTGATCTTTTTGTGGCTTCTTTAAACAGTTGAGCCAGATTGTTCTGCTGGACATGCATATCAGTCCAGATATTAAAAGCTTTTGCTAAAGACAGAAAATAGGTTCTAAGAAATATATCCTCTATTCCTATCTTTCTCAGCTACTGGTGTTATACAGGACTTCTTATATTTTATTTGTATGTAAATGGGCATATCATATCTGTAACCCAAGCTGCATTACAGGTGAAGTATCCACATGACAATTTTGTTAAGCTCAGGTATCTTTTGATAGTCATTTTTTCTGCTATTCAAACCTGGTAACAGAGGAAGAATAGCTCCTCCAACAGGGGACCAATGAATAAGGAATTTATGGTTAAAAGCCTTTGGAGATTGCTTCATAGCCCTACTTCCAGTATTGAGAAATACTTGAGAGGAACTTGAACAAAACGTTTAATCTGTTTAAAAGGCATTCTGAAATTCTCACTTACTAGAATAGTGTCAAAAGATGAATGATTTATGTGAGAAATAAAGTTTGGAAACTATGCTGACAGAAAAGTGATGAACCTTTCCTATGTAGGTAGCACAGTCTACATTGAAGATGTTTTTTTTCTCAAAAAAAGAAAAAAAGATGAAAAATGCAGACAGTCTGTATGACTACCTGCGTTACACTGCTCTGGGTATTTTGCAAGGAAAAAAAATATAAGATAGATGCATTTGTACATGAGTATGGAATGTCATCACAATTTGATCAGAATGCTTACCAAAGGAGCAATTCCAGTGTCAAAGGAATTTCTCTCCTAATTTGCCATTCAGTTTATTGTAAGTGACAACAGTAGGTGGATTCCAGAGAATGCTTCATTAATACTTTTTTCTTCCTAGAAATAAGAGGACATGCATCTTAAAGGTAATATTTATAGCGAAAGCATTTCTGGGCTTGTATATCAGTTATATACAAGCAGATGGTCAGTGTTTAACCATTAAACCAAAGTATTAGAGAATACTTTATCTCTAGTCTGTAGTCAAGTCTAATTCAGACATTCTTTTTATCTTAAAATTGATGTCTAGAAGCTAATCCAAATAATATTACAGAATCACAGAATCCTTGAATTTGGAAAAGACCTGTAAGATCATCAAGTCCAGCTGTTAACCCAACACTGCCATGCCATTTAGCACCACTAAACCATGTTGCCAAGTGCCACAACTCCGTATTATTTGAACACTTCCAGGGATGGTGATTCCACCACATGTCTAAGCAGCTTGTTACAATGCCTGAGCAGCTTTTTTGGTGAAGAATTTTTTCCTAATACCCAGGATTTTTAACATCCTGAAGCTTGATTTATCTCTGTTGTTTGGTGAAACATTGTAGTGAAAAGTAAATGTCAGACAAAATAATTTTTTAGTATTATAGTTAAATATTTTTTCTTTGAAATGCTGATTTTTCCACTGAAAATTTGCACATTTCTTTGGAATATAACCTAAGAAGAAATCTTCTTGTCTTGTTCCTAATATGATCAGTTGCTCAGATTTTACTGGAGGTTGAAACTGTATGGTACCGTGTGTGTCTGCTCAGTAATTTTAAATAATACACACTGGAACTCTTACTATATGTTTGGGATTGATTGGTATTAGGTAGTATAATTGGCTATGCAAAAGCTAACTCGGCAGAAAAGTATTTCTATGTAACTATCCCTATGTAGAATTGAAAGGATTTCCCTGAGTTGGTCTGGTCAGTGTGTCCATATGTACAATTTGCTCTGGGCTGAGAGTCCTTCTTCAGTGGTATTATGTGGCTGTAGAGTGCTTTGCGTAAAACTTCATCTGTGCTCAAAGACTGTTTTTTCTTCATATCAGAATCCAACACAGTTTCTTTAACTAGTCCTTATGCTGCCTATGAAAATTCTAGTTCTTCCTTTTTAGCAAATAACTCCATTTTAATGTAATTTCCCTTTTTGAAGCTAAGCCCAAAATTAGTGGATATTTTGGGTTTGTTGCTCCTGCAAGACATTAACTCCAAATTTATTATTTTAGAGAGTAACTCTTTGACAGCTCCTAGAATAGTCAACAGAGGGAAGCTCTCAATTCACTGTTGCACGGCGGCAGTGTGCTGGTTCCCTTTCCATGCTTGGGAGAGCATTGCATGGGAGATTTTGCCCTGGCTCTGTCACCGTTTGTCATGATCAGAATACAGCCAGGGACCCTCTGTTGAACAGTTACTTGCAGGGCAACATGTGGTATAACTATTAGTCAAGCCTAAATAAATAACTGCAGTTTTTTGAATTTCTTAGTTACGTTGTATTAATTCCATCAGACCTTCACATTGGCTGAGAGCATTTCTAACTATTTTTCTTGATTTCAGAGACATCATCTACTTTGCATAAGGATTTCAAGCTCTTAATCAGAATAAAAATACATGCTTTTAAGCCAACACCTTTGTTTCTTCAGAAGGATATCTTTCTGATATAGCAGGAGTAAACATTGATCCACAAAGACGGCTTTTTTATTTCCTGTTTAAACTGTCAGTGAACAAACACGCTCCAGACTTTGAATAGCCTAATGTTTTTACAGCAAATGCAGCTCCTGTGATTATGGCACCATTTCCACCTATAACACTTTAAGTGCTGAAGTACTTCCTTTCTTGAACTGTTATAAATGGACTAATATTTATACAGTAAACGCCACTCCTGTTAGCATGGCATCATCTCCATCCTTAAGATTAGCACCCAACTGCTAAAGCGGTTCCGTTCTGGAAATAAGAACCCAAGAACTCCTGGTTCTAAATCCGCAGTAAGAGACATTTCCTAGAGCGCAGCACGGGATGAGCTTTGTTTGTTGGGGAAATCTGTTGTCACAGAATAATGCGACAGCCACTTCGCACCTTCCCCCGGTCCCAGCTTTTCCCGAGGGGCGTAGCAGCCTGTCCTCTGTGCAGTAGGCGGAGAAAGTGGAGAGGAGCACACTCAGGAGAGAACTTCTCCGCTCTGCCGGCCGAGCGGAACGCTGAAGTGCAGAGCGGGTGGGAAGCACACCTCAGTGAGGCTGGAAAAGACCTCTGGCATCGAGTCCAACCTGAGACCGAACACCACCTTGTCAACCAGACCATGGTACCCAGTGCCCCATCCAGTGTTTCCTTAAGCACCTCCAGGGACGGTGACTCATCCCCTCCCTGGGCAGCCCATTCCAGTGTCTCATCATCCTTTCTATGAAGAAATTCCTCCTAATGTCCAACCTACGCCTCCCCTGGCGCAGCTTCAGGCTATTTCCTCTCGTTATAGCTTAGGACTATGTCCTCTTGAATGAAGAGAGCTGCGTTCGTGGGCGGAGGGCCGGGCCGCGGGGGGTGGCAGGGACACGGACAGGGACAGGAGCATGGACAAGAGCAG
>VWZT01003978.1:604195-633660 GCA_013397055.1 Pachycephala philippinensis
GGCGGCCGTTCTCCCGAGCACGTCACGGTGCGGCGCAGGCGCGTGGCGGGGCTGCCGTGGCTCCGTCTCTCCTCAGCCGCCTCCCTTCTTCCCTCCCTCCGGCCGTCCCTCCCTCGCTCCCTCCCTCCGGCCGCCGGGCCGCGGCTCCTCCCTGCACCACCTTTGGCCGAGTCGCGGGAGTGCGCAGACGGCACAGCTCTTCGGCGGCAGCGGCTTCATCCGCGCCGAGCATCAGTCGGGAAGGCGCGTCCTCCTCCCCTTCCTCCCCTTCTCGCTGCCCCCGCGGCCATGGAGCTGCCCGAGAGCCAGTGCAAGAAAGTCAAGCTGAGCAACAGGGTGGCGAGCTGGGTGAGCGGGCGGGCGGGCGGTGCGCCGGCGGGCAGGTGGGCGTGCGGGGGCAGAGGGGAGGGGAGGAAGAAGCGGCCGAGCGCCGTGGTGATGTGGCAGTGGGCGGCAGCGGGAGCCGGGATGGGGGGCTCCGTGCCCCGCTCCCCGCCCGGGCCGGGAGCGATGCGGGGCAGAGGCGCGGCGGTGCGAGCCCGGTCACGGAGCGGCAGCGGCGGGGCCCGAGGGCAGCGCGGCCGGCGAGCCCCCGGGGCGGCTGGGGGAGCGCGGGGCCGCCTGAGGGGAAGGGCAGGAAGCCCCTCCGGAGAGGACCCGGCGTCTGGAGGTTTCATCCCTGCCTCTTCCGCCGTGAGCCCTCGGCTTCCAGCGTTTTGGAAGAAGGAAGACTTAAGAATGTGATGTACAATGTGGCCATTCATAAACCTGGGTTGGCCAAAGAGTGGGGTTCTTTGTATAGCGGGTGTAATGTGGAAAACTGTCGAGACAGGGCTTAAAAAAATCTAACCAAAGCCTTCATTCTTATTCATAAAGATGGGGGAAGATCGGTTTACAGCAAAGACCAAAATGCAGCTATTTAGAAGAGACATTCCAGGCCTTTGAGAACATTTGATACCTCTGACGATGCAAGGCAAGCGAAAAAAAACGAAAGTGTGATTTCTTTCAATCAATGCTGAGTTGAAACAGGCGAGACTTAAGATCCAGAAAACATTTGATACGAACGTAACAGTGCAAATCAGTCTTTGAAGTCTTGCTGTGAGTAGTGCAGGCCACAGCTTTCCTGATAAAAGCAGCTGTTGCCTGAAAAACGGGGAAGTTGGTATCGTACTGTTCTGTAGATGTTGTGCCGTCCAAGCCTCTTCCACTGTGTACAAGCCCAAACTTGTTTACATAAGAGAGTAATCGGTGAGTTACATTCTCTCAATTTCCACCAGGAAAAAGCAAAATCAGATGCTTAGAAGTTAGTGAAATAGACGATGTCTGTGTGGGGTTAACAAAGTGTATGCAAAAGTTACTCTGTATCATTTCCTTAGTCATCAGCAAAGCCAAGATGGATTTGTCCAAACCAGGGAAATTCCTTAACAGACATTAAGTATTTGCTGAGTTCAGTTGAGGTTGGCAACCCCCTCTGTGCTAGGTGGCAAGCAGAGGAAGTCTTCCGCTTCTCCCTTTTTCTTCAGAAGACCTCAACTGAAATGCTCTTTATAAACCAATAAGCTTCACCAGGAACAAAAATGCTGCTGATTCACATGCTCCACAGGCAAATGTTCTGGCACTTCTGGCTCTGCATCTGTTCAGCTGAGAGCAAAGTCAAAGCAACTTACCCTGATGGAATTGGCAGCCGCTAGGAGAGTGGGCAGAGCCTTGTCTTTCAGAATTTCTCTGTGCTTCCGGTGCTATACAGAATACACCTCTGTCTGTGGAAATGCCCTTGCCAAGCCCACCTCTGAGCACAGCAAGCTCCCAAGTTACAGAGCACAGCATAGCCACACTGCCATTACACTGGCTTGATAGGGAGATGTGTGGAACACTTTCTTTAGAGTGGCTTGGATTCCTAACACGACTGAGCTGTTGTGTCAGTTTGCAGGTGACTCTGAATGACACCGTGCTCCAATTCTTATTGCTGAGAGCATATTCAGTGGAGTAATTCTGGCTTTGTTTCTTATCCATCCCCTCTTATGCCAGCCAATGAGTCCCCTGGTCAATAAGCTGTCTCTGCCTTTGGTCATGCTGATAACTGCAGCAGCTGGCAGGCAAAGACACACTCCTTAATAATATCTCTACCACTGAATTGCTTGTATCCACAGTATTGTAGAAGATTCTGGGTGATTTCTGCTGCTGTGATATTTCAAACTGTCACAGCTTTAGAGCACCTGGCAAAGGGGAGCTAGTCTGTGCCAGTGGCAGGAGAGCATGCATTTGGCAGATCGGGTGGCATTTCATGCGGAGGTGTTTAAGTGCCTTATTGTATTGGTATCACCGTGGCAAACTGCTTTCTAGTGGGCAATAATTGCAAGGATCCAAGTAAGAATTCTTATTGTAGGTGGGAGAAAATGTAATGCTCTAGGTTGTGGCAGAATATGGATTGGGGAATTGTTAAGTTTTTAAAAGACTAAAAGATATTATTGCTCAGATATAATTTCTGGGCTTGCCCTTCTTTCCCAAGCACAGTTATCCAAATCTAAGCACAGTTTTAAACCAGAATTTGAGTAAGTAACTAATGGAAGGTATTCCTGACAGATCTTTTGGTCCTGAAACCTCATATAAGTATGTGGGTATAGCCTCTGTGGTAGCTGAGTTTTTGTGTTGGAACCATGTTTGTTTTCCTTGCTTGTGTTTGTATGTAGACAAAAAATTGGGCACTGTTCCATGTGCTTGAGTTGCTGTTTGGCTATTGAGCAGAACACTTTGCAGGGAAAAAAGAAAATTATCATTTGGTTATCAGTGCTGAATAATAAATGCCATAAAAATGTGTTGTTATCAGGGTATCCCTGGTTTATAAGAGGCACACGGTGAGCAAGTTAACAAATGACCTAAAGACTGTACATTATGACTGGCAAATGAGAAAGGCATTGAAAGTAAGACTGCGATTCAGAGGGGAGGCTACATGTGTTGCTTTTGCTAGCTTATGGGAGTTCTTAGCTTGGGGAACTGACACTGTCGTCTTAGAGCAGGAGGATGTGGAATTAGTCGCAGTTTCTTTGGTATACATGGTTTGTGTGGAAACCATGTCTGTTTTCTGATACTTCCAGCTTCAAGCTGTCCCAAGTTGGTGCTGCAGCTTGGGGAGTCTCTGCTTGCCATGGAAAGATTTACTTCCTTCCCCAGAGGTCTTGCTTTGTGACAACTTAAAATTTGATATTGATTGCAGAAGTACAATATTTCATTGTTACTTGGAAGTAATGAAGAATAAATTCAGCTTATGCCAGTGTATATGCCATCTTTCTGTTAACCATAAAACAATTAAGCAATAATCTCTTATTTTGGCTGTCTTTTGATCTTGGCATTGCAACTTGGGTTTGCTTTCCATCATCTGTATGCCTGTCTGTGTTCTTACATCAAAGGTGTTTGGCACTGATAGTCTGATTTGGCTTTGGAAATAAAAAAATTATAGATGTAACTGGGCAAAACATCAAGAAAGATAAGAAAGAAAAAGGAAGTCTGTACATAGAGAAGTTGACAGAGTTAGTGTTTCCTTTTGACGCCTATCATCTTTCTTTTATTCCTGTGGCTCCTAGATGTCTGCAGTCATTCATTTCCTTGGTCAACTACCTGCAAAGCTAAAATTTACCTTCATGCCAGAAAAAGTAAACAGCGGAGTGATCCTTCCTTCTTTATCATTGCAGCTCTCCAGTGCACATCTATGAAAGGATTTCTTTAATACCACTTTTTTTTACTTCAATACGAAGATGTTTGCCTGTTAGAGCAATTTTGATTTCATATGAGAAATGAAGTACCATAGTGGGGGAGAAGAAAGGAAGGATATGTTGGCATTCTCAGCTGACATTACTGCTATAATGAAACATAGTGGACTGAAGCACTATTTCTGTTTAACGTGATGAAGTAGGAGGGAAGATATTAAGATGCAGTGTTTGTCTGCATAATGCAGAAGCAGTGTGTTGCAGGGTGGAAGACGTATTTTTGTGGATATGTCAGAGTGGAAATATCCAACGGTTGTAAAAAAAGCAGATAAACCTTGGTGTTTAATGCCCTCTTTCTCATTAGCCCCTTTACAAAAATGTCGTGTGTCCTTTCAGCAGTGAGTACTATAGTAGTTAGGCTTAGAATTTTAAAATAGCTTTTTCAAAGAGTACTTACTCATCACATTGAGTTTTTCTATTGCATGTTTTCTTATGTTTCATTTCTTTTAACATTGTTAATACAGATCTCCAAGGTGAGCGATGCTTTGATACAGTGTGAAAGGAAATGACTGTTCTTTATGTCTGGTATCATTTTGGGTGGCCATTTAATTTCAGCAGTTGATAGTCATCAAATTTTACGTACAAGAATTTGAAGACTGGCTGAATAATTTAAGAGCACAAACAACACATGTCAGTGAGTATTTTTTTGTGCCACATCAATATTTGTAGTAAGTGTGTATGTCAGGGATAGTAGTTAAAAACCTGGGTTGTTGAAGATCCAATGTTCAGCTTGTTCAGCTTTTTATGCTCAGTGGTGTGGGCAAATTATGTGGAAACAAATTATTTAATTGGAAAGTGGACATAATTAGGGAACTATGTATTTTTTTTTCCCAGCAACAGAGAATGACTTGTTAAATTATTAACTTTTTAGAGCACCTCTATAAAAAGTGGTTTTCTATCGCAAGATAAGGGGGATTTGGGTACTGCTTTGCCCAGGATTAGTACTGAGCTGTCTCGTTTGTGTGCCTGCACACAGATACATAAGGGGGGGCAGCTGGTAACCAGCAGGCATGTTTTTGAGAGCATGCAGACTCTTTGGGCACTTCAACCTTTACTCTTAGGTGCCTGCTTGTGAAGGACAGGTGGGTTATTGTCACCCTGCTCAGCTTGCTGGCTGCTCCACTGCACTTGTGTGCCTTGTCCTCTAGCAGTCAATTGGCCTTCTCTTTGCTGTGGTTTCTCATCTCTGCTAAGTAGATATTAATACTTTTTTTTCATAAAAGTTGTGTCTTTTTCATCGTGTTAAGAATCCCTCTGGCCTGCTTCCTCAGGATTTGATGTGTTTTGTAAACCTAGTGTAATACCCTGATTAGTTTCGTTGCTGCTTTCATAGTTCTGGAAAAGAGAGAAAACTGATGTAACTTATGGAATATGGACTGGAAGAGGTCTCCTTGGATGAGATATTTGACCTCCAATGTATGAGTCTGATAATAGACTCGTTGCCAGGCGTCAAAAGCAAAGCATGTGTGTGTTTATGTCTTAATGTAAGAGAGCTTACTGAGACAGTGGCATGGGATTTGTGCTTTGAGACTGCTGTTTATCCAGTGCCTGGTACAATACAGTACATCTGGAATTAATGAGAGAGAATGTAGCTATTACTGTATTAGTTTGAATGGCTGTGTACATTCATTATGCACTAGATATCTTTTAATTGAAGCACTTCAATTATTTTTGTTGGTTTTAACTCCACAATTTATGCATTTGCTCACTGAGATCTCCAATTTTATGTAGTGCATAATTGTTCCTGCTATAAAAAGAAAGACTTTGACTTTTTGACTTTTGGTTTTAGTCAGCTGTATTGCAATGACTTTGTGCACAAACCAGCTTTGTTTTAGGAGATAAATTATTTGAAGATAACACGATCAGCAAGGATAACTTCATTTTGTATGGTTATAACCTGTTTGCAGGTCATGGTTTCTTCTGGGTTGGTATTCAGTCTCCATCTAATTTTAGTTGCTGGACTATCACCACTGAATTACAGAGTTACTGTATTTAAAACCTGAACATAAGTTCTTACCTTGAGTTTCTGTTTGTATTAACTATGAGCCCAGCCGTGTATAGAAATGGGGACATACAATCACACAAATTCATAATTTCCAATTAAGTTATAGATATACCTTTGAATAGAAGAATGATGTAGCAGCAGTCCTTGAAGGCACAAGTAGATACCATATTTTTGTTAATTCTACTTTGTGGTGTCTCTCTCAAACAATCAACAGCTCTCCGCTAGTACTCCATACAGGAATATAGTCCCTACTTTCTTTTATATTAAATACACTGCATGTTCTCTTTTTCAACTGGCACTGATACAGTGATGAAAGAGAAGATATTGCAATATGTTTGCAAGCAAGGGACGCCAAAGCAGCATTACAGATACCACTAATCCCTCTCATCCCTCACCCCATGCCCCCGCTCTTTTTTTAGTCTTCTCTTTTGTTTGATTGTTCACGTGCGGTCTGGCAATCTAAGGTCTTGATCTTTTACAAACAAAGTTCATATAGCCAGATACCATTAAAGTCTAAGACGATGCCAAGGCTGATCTTCCTGTGGGTTCTCTGACATTAGACTGTGAAATGTGTTTGACAGCAGTGTCATCTTACCGGAGATATTTGTAGAGCAGGGTGTTATGATGAATAGTTTTAAGACATTCTGTAACCAGCTTTGTTTAAATTTAAATTATAGGAAAAAAATCCCATATTTAAAGATAAATTCTTTAAAAAGTTCCTTGAAATAGTACTTCCTTTAAACATTTAGACTCTATGGTAACTGTCTCTTGTCTGGAGACTGATGATGTCGTACATAAAGGTACTTGTTTAACTGAAAATTGGAAGAGACGTGCATCATTTGCAATGGAAAGGCCTCTTAGGAGTTAAAAATGAGCCAACGAGCCAGTGCCACCAAATTTGTCAGGCATGATTTGCCCTTAGTGAAGCCAGGTTGGCTGTCACAAATCACCTCCTTATTTTCTGTGTGTCTTAGCATAGTTTCCAGGAACTTCTGCTCCATGATCTTGGTGGGCAGAGAAGTGAGACTGGTAGGTTTGTAGCTGCCCAGGTCTTCCTTATTTTCCTTTTTAAAAACAGGCTTATGTTCCTCTTTTTCCAACATCACCAGACTGCTGTGACTTCTGAAATATGATGGATCTTGGCTTAGCCACATCCTCCACCAGTTCCCTAAGGAGCCACGGATGCATCTCATCAAGTCCCATGGACCTGTGCACCTTCAGGCTCCGTAGATGGCCTTGAACCTGGTGTCCTCATCCTGTGGGCAATGGTTCTTTGTTCTCCCAGTCCCTGCATTTGCCTTTCATGACTTGGGTGGTGTGACTGGAGCACTTGTCAGTGAAGATTGAGGCAAAAAAAGTCATTGACTGTGTCAGCCTTCCCCATATCTCGGGTAACCATGTCTCCCTTTTCCTTCCAGAGAGGGCCCACATTTTCCCTCGTCTTCCACCCTCTGTAAGAGTCCTTTTTGTGTTTGGGTCCAGGAGTTTCTTGTTCATCCATGCAGCTTTCCTGGCTTTTTTTGCCTGACTTCCTCTTTGTTGGGATGCATCACTCCTGAGCTTGGAGGAGGTGATCCTTGAATATCAACCCATTTTCTTGGGCCCCTCTTCCATTCAGGGCTTTATCCCATGATACTCTACTAAGCAGATCCCTAAAATTACTTGAATAGAAGCCAAGGTCTAGGAGTTCGCCTACCTATTTTATAGTTGATTTTTCTTAAATAACTTTTATTTAAAAGTAGTGGTTGATTAACCTGTCAGTCCCAAGCTTGAAGTAGCACAAGGGATGTGGTTGGCTATGGGTGACTGTTCTAACTTCCTGTGTCTCCTTTGGTCCATGCTGGAGAAGATGGAATGGATATTGGTTTTACTTCCATTTTTCTGTCTCCAAGTCTTTCTTTGTGCCTGTGAATGAATTTGTTTGCTTTGCCAACTCACAGTGTATCAATCAAAGACTTAATGAACTTCTTCTTTTACAGGGAATGCAAAGGGCTACCAATGTTACCTACCAAGCTCATCATGTCAGCAGGAATAAGAGAGGCCAAGTGGTTGGAACAAGAAGTGGTTTTCGTGGATGCACAGTCTGGTTAACAGGTACAGCCGTGGATTTCTGAGGATCCTTTTGTTTTAGTTGCTCATTTGAAAAGCTACTTAGCTGTAGCCCTTTTTTGCATGCAAAGTTGAATGTTTGTGTAATCTAAGACCTTGATGCAATTTTATTACTATTTTTAGGCAGACTAGCAGGAAATTGCTTTGGGACAAATAGAAACTTGAGAATGTATTTTGTTCAGTGCTCTGAGAGGGTTGTTTTTTTGGTACTGTCTGCTACTTCTGATTGAGTTTTGGAATGTATGGGGCTTTTTGTTTTCTTTGTGTGTGTTGTTTTTTTCCTTTCTCTTTGTTTTAACCAATTCTGTCTCTTTGTACCATCCATTTTATCTATTTTGAAATGAAATGGATCTTTTTTTTTTAAGAGTCTGTACTTCTGGATCTTTTCTGGAAAAGCCTCTTCTCTTTGGATTGTTCTTGTCTCCTTGGTTTGAAATAACATTTCAACATAAACCAGTGCCGTTGGACAGCAATTACATGTTTAGGCAATACATACTGGGAGTTGTTTTTGAAATCAGCTCTGTGGGGTTTTTTTTGTAAATAGAGGCTGTAAATGCATACTGGAAGACATTTTTTGTTTCATAACAGTGAGGACATTTTTTTGTTCTGTCTTTCAAAGTTTTTGGAAGCTTTAAAACATTTCCTTTAAAGTTGTTTTGGTTTTTTTTAATGTTAAAACTGGTAATAAAAAAATATAGCAATATATGTCATTTAATTGGTTGTAAACCGTTTAGAACACTGTCGTATTGCAACAAAAAAGATCTTCACAGAGTATTAGAGAAACTTACTACATTAAGTACAACTGGTTTCCTCTAGTGTTAGTAAACGTGTGTGAAATGTAAAGCAGTCGTTGATAACAAACTGCTGAGAGCCATTCCAAAGAGATTTGATACAGTGGCTTGCTGTCATGTATTTCTTTGGGAAAAGAATGGAGCCCTTTCTCTCCCTGTTTCCATCACATAGCTCCAGCCTCTCTCTCAATGCTTGAATGATCTGGTGGGATGCCTTTCTGTTTCTTCTGGTAATTCATTAATCTAATTTTGAAAAAGGTAATGATAAAAATGTTTTCTCAGTTATCTACATGGCAACATTTTCCGGTCAATGTTCTTTTTAAACAGATGTAATCTTAATGCCCAATTTCCTTTTTTTTTCAGGAAGGAGGGTGGTGGTAAGATATCAAGAATGTGTGTGGGAAGCTAGGTTATTGAAGGTGTTTGAGCAGTAATGTGAAAGGGTGGAAAGGACTGTAGGCATTGAAGTAAGCAATATTAACCATTCTAGAACTGTGCAAACATGAGTTTCAAAATTCTGATAGGTATTAGAGTAAAAGCTGAAATATTGGTACGCTCCAAGACTCTCTCACTTTGTCAGCACTCATGGAGTGGGAGTGTATGGAAAGATCTTTCAGGGATCACTTTTTCATTTTTCAAGGTGACCTTTATTTGAGAGCTCTATTTTGATGAATGTTGAGTCAGAGGGTCCTAGTAAAGAAAACTGAAGAATGTAGCAAAAATACGGAAAAAAATTGCCTTCGTGCATAAAATAATATGCAATTTTTAGCGTGTAAGTTGTTTTAAAGACTTGTCAGCTCCAAGACTGTTTTTAAACTCATTAATATATAACCTTAACTTTTGCAATTCATTACATGTTGGAGACCAAATGATGTGTGAAAAGCTAGAGCGTTTGAGCGAGTAGCAAGCTAGATGTGGGGACAGAAACAGCAAGTCAAAGACTGCATCAATGAGAAGTAAATGATGAAGTTGCTGAAATCTTATTTTGGACTGTCATGCCTATTTTCTCTGATGGGGGTGTACTTAATTGCTGCCAAAAGAACACTGTTCTGTTTCCAGCCTTGTGTTCCTTCTCTTGCCTTGCACACGCTGTACTGCTTGCCCAACTCAACACTGAGCTGATTCAACTTGGGAAATTATCCTTGAGCTTACCACAGCCTCCCCCCACACACACAAAAGGGAGAAAAAGAAAAAGGGAAAATACACCATGTGTGTGGGGGGTGGGGTGAAATTAGCAAACTGAGTTGGCTAATGGGTGCCAGAGGAAGCAATGCAATGACTCCTTTTCTTTAAGTTACCCTGAACACCCTAGGCTGTCAAGGTTTCCTTTGCACTTTGTGTTTTCTTAGGACACACTTCTTAGCATGATTGCTATCATTTGCCATAGATGTCTTGGAAGTAACACCAAGCTGCTGTTTTTTGTGATTTTTTTTGGTTTTCTCCATTCTTTGAAAGTTAAAATAAGTCTTAATCACCACTAATAAAAACATTTTTCTTCACCCAGTAGTGCTACTGTTTTTATACTACCATTACCCTTTCTTTTCCTCACTCAAAGTGTAAACATCGTCTTATGAAGATCTGAGTTTGTGCTCCATTTACAAATTGACTTCTTGGTATAAGCAGAAGCATGTGCTCCAGATAAATTGAAATCTAGTCTGGAAAAATTATTTCAATAAATTTCCAAATTAAAGTGAACAGTGGACTTTTTGGGGCCAGCAAAGATTTGTTGCCAAAGATTGTAAATTAGACCAAAGTTTGATAATACAATTTTCTTTTCTTGTTGCTAACACATGCCGATTAGTGGAGCATCACTGCTGTGTGTGTCTTGAGTGAGTCAGTGGTGTCTAATTCAGTGCTGTTATTCTGCAAGGAGTAAGAACAGAGTGTGAGTTTGGCCTGATGCCATTTCTTTTGTTGACTGAAATTCACTTCAATGTGAGATCTTCCTCTGCTCATATAACATTGTAACTGTGTTTAGTTTCTGAATTAAGTTTGCTTAGGTAGTAATAATTGCCAGTAGCACAGGGAAAAGTGCACAATCTCTATAAGCAGCAGCAGCGGCAGAGCTCAAGGCCAAACTCTTACCTATTTCAAATTGCACACTTAACTTTGTGCCTTACTCTCTCTCTGTACCTATTGTCTGTGTAAAAGCCACTTGGCTTATATTCCAAGTAAGCTTATGTAAAAGGCATAGCTGCTGATGCCTGCCACTTTGGGTTTTTCATAGTACACATGTACTACAATTTGACTTAACCTGTTTCTATGCTTATAGCATATTTATATTATTATTGAATATTTTAGGTCTATCTGGTGCTGGGAAGACCACAGTGAGCATGGCACTGGAGGAGTATTTAGTGTGCCATGGTATTCCATGCTACACGTTGGATGGTGACAATATTCGCCAAGGCCTTAATAAGAATCTGGGTTTCACACCAGAAGATAGAGAAGAAAATGTCCGTCGTATTGCTGAAGTTGCTAAATTGTTTGCAGATGCTGGTTTGGTGTGCATTACTAGTTTCATCTCTCCTTATGCTCAGGTAAGTGTGAAAAACCTCTGGATGAAATGTAGGAAAAATACAAAACGCAAAATGTCACTCAGAATTCTAGTTACAGAAATCACTTTCTGAACTTAAGCCAGAATCAAATACTTACTTGATTTTTTTGGTGATGTTTGTGCTTTATGGAGGTGATTACTCAAAACAGAAATACTAATCTTAAATATAAAATGTTTACATTAGTTCTATAACTGGAACTATCCTTCAGTTCATTAGACAGAATTATTACTCTAATATTACAAACAAGCTCAAATGACGTTCCAAGAAAGACTCTTAAAATTGTAATATCTTGTTTGATCCGTGTAGATTCCAGTACTTTATAAATATGAAAACTAGTTGTACACTTAACCTGAAGACTCAGTTAAATTGCTTTTAAAAGCAATTTTTCCTTTAGTGAATGAATGGTGAGAGCTTTATTTTAACCAAGTGGCTTAAGGGAAAAACGTTTTAATTGCCTGTAGGTTCTTTCTACTTTATTTCATGTTGTGTATACAACATGACATAATATAATACTGAAAATTAACGTAAATCCACTTTCACATTGTTTTGTGAAGACTGTTTTCATCCATGCTTGAGAACCTGGAGAGGAGAGACAAAAAGGATGTGTGAACGCCCAAGTATCTTGAAGAATGACCCAGGGACTTTAAGCTTAGGTGTTTCACGGCACGAGAATGTGTTATTTCTTTGGTTAGAGTGGTACAAACAGTTCTGATAATAATTTGGGGAACTCAAATCCTACAGTAAAAGTGAAGTCTCTAGATATGAGGAAAATAACTAATAAAATAAACAATATTTAGTAAGAGAAGATTTTAGTGGATTTTGGGAGGCTTTTTTTTTTCTCTGAATGAAAGACCAATATTGTTCCAATGCTNTACAATATTTTGACTACACAAGTCTTGTCAGATGAGGGAATGTAGGGAAAACTGGTGCTTGGGAGAGAAGGGTGGTTATATCAGGAGCAGCAGGTAACACCTCCTCCTGGCTGTACTCAGCTAGGCAGATGTAATTCCTCAGACATATATGTATAGATATAGAAAATCCTGCATTCTATTGGCTGGGTTTGGTTTTGTTTTCTTTCTAATAAATCAAGTTTAATATAAAATATCTCACATCTTCCTGTCAGCTTTTACAATGTGATGTACTGTAGCCAAAGTGATGCAGCTTGCAGGGCATCAGTTAATCAAATCAGATTTCTTTTTTCAAACTTTCAAAGCTTGTTTACATTGTGCTGTCAGCTTTTTTAAAATGAACTTCAAAGGCAAAAGCTAGTTATAATATGTGGGAGCAACCTTTTAGGATTTTTCTTCTGTTTTCTTTCAGGATCGTAATAATGCCAGACGAATTCATGAAGGGGCAAGTTTGCCTTTTTTTGAAGTATTTGTGGATGCTCCATTGCATGTCTGTGAGCAGAGAGATGTTAAAGGACTCTATAAGAAAGCCAGGGCTGGAGAAATTAAAGGTGAACCTAGATGTAATCACATCTTTCTGCATAAGTGAAACATTGGTATAATTTGACTCCATGTAAGTGGATGTGCTCAAGTCTGAGTGTACCACCCTTAAAAAGAGCATGGATCCAGGACAGGACTGAGAAGAAAATTGAAATTGACTTCATGGAACTGACTAGTTAAGTGTGTAGGACAGTAAAAGGGTAAAAGTGGCTAACCTCACACAGAAAAAACCTTGAGCACATTAAAGGTTGCAATAGAAACCACATAACGATGGAGGATTAGTCTATCTCCTTTGTGTGTCCATTGACTAGTTAAAAAAGAGCCTGATTCTTTCTAAATACTTTAAAGAACTGCATTAATAGAAGTTACTAGTTTCTAACTATTAATAAATAGCAACTAGTAAAGCAAGGCCACTGTCTACCTGTAAAGACCATTAAGAACACTACTGTAGATACTAGCTTTTACTTTTAAATCAGTGTTCTATTCTAGTGCCCATGAACATTATTTTCTATTCCCACCCTCAGGTCAAGATTTAAGTATAACCTGCAATAAAAAAAGCTCAGCTATGCAATCATACATTGCAAGTATTGTTTCATGTGCTGCTTTGCTCTGTGTTACATTATAGTTTGCAGAGGCTGACGATAGCTTGCTCTGTATTTAGTAGCAAAGCAGTTTTTAAAGTAATCACTTTTGGGGGTGGAGTTTGCTGGTGTTGTATGAATTCACTGTTAATCAAAAGTGATATAAAATTGAAGAAATCTAAGACATTCCTTATGAGTGGTTGCTTGATACTCCTAGTACTACAGAATATTTCATCTAACACCAGGAATAAATAAAGCTGAACTAAGATTTGTTCAAAATCAAAGCAAGATGGCTTGAGCTGACCCAATACAGAGTTCTGTACAGAATGCTTATTTGTGCCATAGAATATCCCTAGTATTTTGTTAATTTTACAAGCCCCACAATGGAACTGTGTTCCTGTAGAAGTGGTAGAGAAGTAAACAGTGACTGAGTAAGCTACAAGTTGGTGTAGCAGTGGCTGTGTCTCATGACCTATCTGATATATGAAGGATGAAAATTAAACAAACTTGCCAGTTCACAAGAAATGTCAGCAACTGTTATCTTCTTTTTCTCTGGCAATGGTAATGGGACACTTCCTTTGCCTGCTGTTCCCCCTCCTCTGGTAATCAGATCCTTCTAAAGTATACAGGTTTTTGGAAAATATACCAGCCTTTCTTTATCACATGGGGTACTGCAGTAATTTTTCTTAGGTGAGGAACTAAACTACTAATTTTGAGGGTATTTAAATCTGAAGTGAAAAGCAGGAGTTCTAATATTTGCATTTGCCCTTTTGGAGGATGCAGCTGTTCAGTTGTTGTGGTCCAGCTGATATTCCTGATGCAGACCTGACCTGTAGTGCTTATACTCTTTGCCTTTGGGCTTGATTTTTCTTCCTTGTTTATGCATGGGTGGTTAGAATCTCCACGATTTCAAAGCAGATTGCAAGCTAAGTAGGCCAGAACAAGTGTCACTGGTAGCTTGTACAGTCTGTGACAGCTGTTATAACTATAATAAACACACTCATCAATCTTACATTAGCAGCTACCTTGAGATGAGTATGTTAGCTAAAATAGGTGTTGAAATTCCTTACTTCAGAGTACTGCTTGGTGGTATGAGTGTAAATGTGCATATATACTGGATGTTCATAATATTTTTTCATCTTTTATTTTTTTTTAAGAGCAGCAATCAGCTGATAATGAAGGACAGTGGATGGATGACTAACTCTGGGTTGATATGCACAGTTCTTGTGCAAGTGCTCTTTTCTTTATTCACAGTAAAAATCAAATAGCTTCACCAAGAAAAAAGTGCTATGTATGTACTGCAGAATGCTGAAGTTTGATGCAGTCAGATACTATGATTAGCAAAGGGTCTGATAAAGAAAAAACCTGCTGACTTCCCTAAGAAATCCTGTATTAAGGAAGCTAAAACTCTGTGTTCTTGCCTGTTGTGTTGGTTTATGTATAGAAAACTGTCTGTGAACAGCGTTAAAATGGAGTCATCTTCTGGAAATATTTTTGCCTTGTGTTCTGTAGGTTTTACTGGGATTGACTCTGAGTATGAAAAACCAGAAGCCCCAGAGCTTGTGCTGAAAACTGATTCCTGTGATGTGAATGATTGTATACAACAAGTTGTGGAACTTCTTCAAGAGAGGGTGAGCAGAAATGGAGACATATCTTAGAAACTTTTTTTCGAAGTATTTGTACCTGCAATATGAATGTAAGTGCTGGGAAAAACAAAGACAGTTTTGAGAGTTAAAGGCTTATTCATCTTTCAGTTCAAACTTTTGAACTTGCCCTATTGTGTGTTTCCTTTTTAAACCTGAACATGGCACAACATTGATCTCCAAGTGAAATAAGATTTGGACAAGTGGAAAATTAATTTATATCAATAACTGGAAGGGAGAGAAGGCTGTCTCAATTGTTACAGAACCAACAGTGAATGCTGACTTCAAAATGCTAGCAACCAATTTTAAGAGTCTGAGTTTTTTACGTTGTCTCTATAGTGTACAAGTTAATATATACTGCAGATGTGAAGAGACAGGCATGCACTCACACATGATTTGACCTCACTTAAATAGGGGCTGCTGTGCTTGTGTCTGCTTTCCCTTGTTTCCACTGTTTTTCTTGCACTAGTAAAAGTGGTTCTGCAACTGTGTAATGAGTGGCTCAGGAAGCTGATCTTCTTGGCATAGCTGAGTTGAGTTTATGGTTCATAGCTTCTGAAAAGGTAGGTCTGTTTCCTTGTTCATGCCTGCAATCTACACCATCCCTTTTGAAGTCTCCGGGCCTTCTCCTGTTGCCTGATAAGTGGATTCAGCTCATTACCCAACCTAAAACACCCCACCCCCAACAAACCCCACCCAGAAAACAAAACAAATAGACAAAAAACCCCCAAACCCAACACTAAAAGTGAAGGCAGCCAAGAGATGGCTTTATCCTCTTGAAACCATACCCCTAGAATTTGCTAATCTTCAAGCAGAAGAAATGTGTTTCCCTACGTTCTTATCTATAGTCAGTGGGTAGTGGATGACATTCCAGACAGATATTTATTTTAATTGAGATACTCTTGCAGACAATTACTCATGCTTTTTATGTGAGTTGGCTGTTCTGGAAATTTAGGGTATAGACAGTAGTTTGAGTAAAGCTCCACCAAGTGTTGAAGTTGATACAAGCAAAGACCTCACCATGTAGCCAGCACGGAGTTAGCTTTAACCCTCTGTGTAACTACAGCTCTGGAGAGATTTAGTCTCTTGTATTGAAATTTTCAAGAAAACTCCTCATGGATGACTGCTTGCTCAGAGTTGATTAGGAGATAAGACAGGGCAGAAAACTGTAAGAGAATTCTCTATTTTTGCCCAAATTCCCATCTGAATATTTTTTTTTGAAGAAGAAAAAAGGAGAGCTGTGTAGGAGTCCTACCCATGAGAGGTGACAGTTCCTGACTATGGGGGCCCTGTGCCCCCTGCTCAGAACAGTTCAGTGTGTTTCATAGTTGTAGAAACCAATGTCACATGTGCCAAGATAGTGATCCCTGAAGTCTTGCATTGGTACACAGTGCTGACTGCTGGCACCTAGCCCAGTCGGCTTGGTTTAAGGCACATTTAGCACTTTTTTCCTTTTATTTGAAGATAACAGTATCATGAATAGCAAGATATCTTGGTGGTTGCTTAGTTCAATAAGAGACAATGAAATCAAGGCAAGGCTAAATAGGCACATTCTTGTTTTTAGACCATATTAATGCAGTGCTATCTTGAGAATATAATTTCTGTCGATTTCCTGTAGTTTGAACAAAAAGGCTTATAAGAAGGCTGAAGAAAGACTTTTTATAAGGTCATTTAGGGATAGGACAAGGCTTTAAACTGACAGAAGGTAGTTTAGATTAGATGTTAGGAAGAAATTCCATACTGTGAGCCTGGTGAGACACTGGAACAAGTTGCCCAGGGAAGCTGTGGATGCCCCATCCCTGGAGGTGTTGAAGGCCAAGTTGGATGGGGCTTTGAGCAACCTGGTCTAGTGGAAGGTGTCCCTGCCCATGGCAGAGGGGTTGGAACTGGATGATCCTTAAGATCCCTGCCAACCGGAACCATTCTGTGCTTCCATGAGTCTATGAAATAGATTTTTCAGCATTGTAGAAACATTTGTCAGCATTATGAAAACATGTGCCTGTGCTGCAGAGAAGACTACCCGCAGGCTGTACTGTAAATAACAAGAGCATAGCCAGGAGCTTGGGAAAAGCAATTTTGCAATTTTATGTGGGACTTGTGAGATCTTGTCTGGATACCTTGTCCGGGTTTGTGCCCTTCTCCCTCACCCAGAGGAAAACAGACATTGATGTGCTTCTGTGAGTTGAGTAGAAGGTCACACCGAGATGGTCGGAGGCTGGAGTATGTCACTGGACAAGGAGAGGCTGAGGGAAAGTGGATTTGTTCAGCTTGGAGAAGAGAAGGCTAAAGGAGTTCTTGTTGCTCTTTCCATCATCCAAATGGGAGAGTACAGGGAAGATTGATGAAGACTTTTCTTAGAGGTGTACAGGGGCAGGATGAGGGGCAGCAGACATGAGATGAAATATGGGAGATTAAAATTAGACATAGGGGAAAAAAACTGTCGCTATAAAGATGATCAGTTATTAGAACAAGTTGCTATGAGTGTTTGTGGATGCTCTGTCCTTAGAGATATTAAACGCTTGATTGGCCAAGGTCCTGAGCAACCTGGGAGCAGTTTTGGGCAGGAGGCTGGACTGGATGATCTCCAGAGGCAATCAGCACCAGCAAAGAACCCACCACCCCAGTGTGAGGAGGCACATTGCCATAAAGCATTTAGTTTATTTATTATTTTGCCACTTTTTAATATGAATGCATTGAGAAATAATAAATATTGAGGAATATTCTGTAACTAGTCCTTTGGTAAAATTGAGCTTTCAGTAAAATTGATGCCTTAGAATGGTCATTAGATGGCTTGCTAGCCTAGCATTTTCCTAATTCCTAAAATTCATGCAGTTTAAAGATGCATGGATTCCTCTTGTTGCGGGTTTTATTGTTTGGTTGTTGTTTTTTTTAATCTAAGTTGTTATTTTAGGTACCACCTTCATGTGTGCAAGGGAGTCTAGGTTTACTAATCCTACAAGTTCTCTAAATGTCAGACTCAGTTGCTGGAACTGTCTTCAAGCTGTTTACATTTGTATAATGAAGTAGGTTGTTGACAGAAACTACATTGTGGAACCTTTGTTTTGCCCATTAGTGGGACACTAAAACCAGGATAATACTTGAAGAGATCTTTTTAATAGGCACGTTTATTTTAAGCTGTTGGTGGTTTGTAAAATAGGCCATCCTAGCCTGGTAATGAGCTAGGGTCCAGAGGGAAATTTTCTGTGAAGCAGCATAATGTGCACTCCATCATTATAGTGTTCCTTACAGGAGGCAATGCCTTCATTTGATTCTGGGCTTGTTGCTGTGGCAGGAGTCAGCTGCAGCTCTCCTGGGCTGTAGCGCTGCTGCTCAGGCAGAGAAGACAAAAGACAGGTTTTGCCTAACTTACAATGTAATAAAATCTGCTTCCAAAATCATGTCTGATATGTAATGGACCAAGCTTTTCCTTATAAAACACCATTTCTAAGTGCTAGTTTGATTTGTCTTCTTTTGATGTGTCTTTGAGGATATGAATTATGCAACAGCCAGTGAGACTCATGACATCTTGTTACTCCCGTAGTAATTTTATCTCTCACTTGTCAGCATTCTACTGCCTTTGTTTTACTTTCCATGGAGGTAGTGCCTAAGGTCTGATAAATGCATTAAAATTCCTGAGCTAACTTTGTGTTTTCTACAAGCATACCTATTTACTCTGGTCTGCATATACTGGAAAAGTAAAGATAATTCATTGTTGTTATGGGTCTGTATATACTCTGCTCTAAGGGCGAGCTTTTCTTTCTCAAAAAGTAAAGCATTACTTTACAAAGGTTCCTCAAACACTGAAAAATGTGTTTTAAAAAGAGCAGTCAGCCTCTTTTCACTGATTTTTTGTTACTGAACATCACTGGAACATTTGACTGGGTTTTGATATATTACAGCATCCTTTGTTGGAGGAGACTTTTCAGTTTTATCATGATGACCTTCTCTCTTCTTTTAATTATGTTTTTATCTTTGTGTTAATATCTTCTAACAAGTTTAAGGTCTTGAGTCTTAAGCATTGTGGAGTGAGAATATCTTGTTTAATACACATGGGGGAAAACTGGATTTTTTTTCAAATAAAAAATTGATATGTTGCTTATAGAGCTAAATTTCAGTTCATTGCACAGATGACATTATATTTAAATATTTTAAGAGTTACTATGTAGATGAAAATACTGGTGGTATGCCATTAGCTGTAGGAAATACATTTAATTTGTACTTCTGTATTAATTTTCAGTAGAGAAGGAGCTTTATTTATTTTACTTTCATGTTACTGTTTCTAATGTATCTTGTATAGTGAATGACTTAAATTCATAAATGCTCAGTCTCTAAATCTTCTTTTACTTCTTCAGCATGTGTAAAAGCATAGAGTCTTCCTTTCTACTGTAGATAATGTAGGCATTAATAAGTCATAAAAACTTCACTCAATTCAACGGTTAAATATTTACTAGGTAAATGTTATATGGGTTACTTAAGGTTTAGAAAAAATCTCTTGTCGGAATGTTTCGCTTTAGCCTGTCTGCTGGCTTCAGTAACTAGTAATATATCATAATCTTGGAACAGTGCTGGCTTTTAAATGAGTAAAAACTGCATAATGAATAAACTCTTGCTACTGTGTAGTGCAACATTAGAATTCTACTTCTTGATGTGTGTTCAGTGCCCAAGAGGCATTCTGAGCAAACATTAAGTTCTGTTCATTGTTTTTATACAGGACATTGTACCAGTGGATGCCTCTTACGAGGTGAAAGAGCTTTATGTGCCAGAAAACAAGCTACAGTTGGCCAAAACTGATGCTGAGTCTCTGTTAACCTTGGAAATAAATAAGGTATTGTGTGTTCAGGTGTCTCTGCTGCAGTTGAAAGACGGTCTGATCTGTTCTTAGTGTAAGTAGATGTAGCTGAAATACCTGTACTGGTTACAGAATACAGCTTGATACACTTTTTCCATCTTTCCTTGAGAGAAAGCACAGCACCTGTGTTTTCTTTGTTTACTTACCAGAGATAATTGAATCTTCATAATTTCATGAACAATGTCTGGTATAGTGTTACTTAGTTTATCCCTAGCCTGGAGATAAAATTTACAGTGATTTTCTCCCACGCTCCCCCCACATCCATGGAGCAAACCATGCCTGAAATGTCTTGTATGAGAAATTGCTTTTAGAAGGATTGCTAACTTTTTTTTTAGTTTACTTGCAGAAACCATTTTGTTTTGAATTGTATTTGCCTAGAAATATGATGGAAATCAGTTACTGCTTCTTGATTCTTCCTGTTGGTAGTCTTCAGCTGAACAACAATAACTTTTACTATATATACTAAACTCAAACAGTTGCAAACAGATGATCAGATCTACTTTATTACTTTTTTTTTTCTGATTAGAACATACTCATGCTACTTTCCTGGTTTCCAGTGAGAGGATGTGGAAAAGCATGGATCGACTTGATCAACCCTTTTCTTATTTTGATTAAATGCATTATTTTTCAACTGAGATCAATTAGATGAAGCTGCTTCTGGCTGTGTTTCTGTTCTACCTCATTCATTTTTCTGAAGAACTAAGCCTATTCACAGATACAATGCATGAGTTTTTTCACTGGCTTTTTGACAGTATTACTAGAACTTTAAGCTAAGCATTTGATCTAGGAGCTGAGTAAGCTCAGAGTTCAGCATCTGTAGTGAGTAGGCTTTGAAGAATTGGGGTGACATACTAAGCACTGAACTAAATAGTTTAAGAATTTGCACGGTCTTCTACTAGGAATGAGTATTAATACTTCTTTTCACCACATATTACTAATTCCTTTTCATTTATGTCTGTGTAAAACTATTCATTGCTTTGTTGAGGAATAAACACTAAAGGTCACCATTATTAAACTTTGATAGTGTCCCATTCTAAATTGCTCCCTATGTAAAAAGACAAATCATTTTCCCCTTCACCCCCAACCAGTTGCTTGTTAAATATCAAACAAGTATATAATGTAAGCTTGTGAGGAAACTGTGTTTTGTACTTGCCTCGGTATAAATTAAGCAGTGTAATAAAATTGGTCATGCCCTTTGCAAAAGAGACTTGCACAAGCAAAGCCTGTCCTTGTCAAAAACTTGACCAAGTCAAAGTAATGCACATGCAGAAATAATAGAGACCACACACTAAGTCATAGTGTGACTGAGCACTAAGGAAGGAAATCCTGTGTAAACTGATATCTCATGCTAAAATAAGTACTGGTCCAGAGAGAATTTGACTTCTGGATTGTCTCACTAGTTTATGAAAAAAAAATTATTTCTCATTTGTTTAAAGATTAGATCACTTACTATTTACACGCATAATTCTGATATTTTTTGTGGTAATTGTATATGTTGTTATTATTTTTTCTTTTTTTTTAGTTTTAATGTCTTTGTTTTCTTTTGTTAAATAAAGGCAAGTGGGATTCTCTAATTTTGTTAAGATGAACTTTATCAAGATTTACAAATAAAGTTTGTTGTTGTGTGTTTGATGGTTTGGATTTTTTTGACACGTGGAAGTTTGATCCAGTATAAGGACTGGAAAACAGCCAAAAATATGAACAGTGAGGAACAAGTTGTTCTTTTTTCCTTACTTGTAGAAACTTTAAAATTATTTGTGATTAAAAACTGTAGTGCTGAGAAATCTTCCATTTATGTTGTCCTGCATTTTAGAATTAAATCATGATCTTTTATGATTAATACCTGAAGCCAGTAATTAAGCAGCAACTTTTATCTGCTCTAAGTCTATTTCTTCATTTCTTTACAAGGTGGATATGCAGTGGGTGCAAGTGCTAGCAGAAGGTTGGGCAACACCCCTGAATGGCTTTATGAGAGAGAGAGAATACCTCCAGTGCCTTCACTTTGACTGTCTCCTTGATGGTAGGGTAAAACACACCATTTGTAAAACCAAGGAAACTAATCGTACTTCTAAAATATTTTTGATGCTTTGCTTCTTAGTAGTGGTGTGGTAACACATTATCAGGCTTGTGCACAACTTGAGGTCTGGGTTAAGAGAATAGAATATCATAATAACCAGTTTTAAACTTGATGGTTTTATTCTTTTTATACCTACCATCATACTAGAATTTAAATATTTTGTCTTTTTGCCTTTACAAATTCTTTTTTTTCAAATATCTTAATTTTTGAAAAATGTTTAATTCTAAAATGCACACTTCTAATTTGTTTTGAAGAAATTGATCTTAGAATTTTGGAATTGCAATTTAATTGCTGTTTAGCTCTGTGTACCAAAAGATTTGTTCTGTATTAGTAATGAAGGAAAGAACACCAAACTGATTTGAGTGCTGGAGCTGTTGCGAGTGTGAAATGAGAATATGAGTATGTGGCTTGAGTATGAACAATTGTCACATGTAATTGAATTACTATTACTTAGTAATTATCCTGTGATGATGAATGAATAAATTCTATTTTGCATTACCAGTTGGCTAAGAACTTAATTAAGGTAGTGAATAAGTCATAACATCCTCAGATTTTGGAATTTGATTGCGATCCTCTGTCATTTTTCATTTATTTATCTTTGAAGGCTCTGTTTTACTCCAGTCTTTTTTCTATCTTCATGTTTCCTTTTGCATTACTCATGTCTTGCTGGAGACCAAATAGCAGAACAAGAAGTCACTTGTCTTTCAATTCTATGATGCAGACATTTGTCGTCCTTCTTATATTTCTTAATTCCCTTCTCTAGGTCTCATAGGTGCTATTCTAGACAGCATAATGCCATCCTGCTATTTTGGAATATCTAAAGTTTGCAGTATAATTTTGGACTGCTAGTTTTGTTTTCGTTTCATTTGCCTCCTGTACATCCATCCAGGTGAAAAGTCCTCTGCAGATGACATGCAATGCAGCTGCTAAAATAGCTTGTAGGTCCTAGTTCTGTCCCACAATTTTCTGTAAATCAGGGTTTTTATAAGGCATATAAGACCTTGTATAGGTGAGTGGTTCAGATATAACAATATAACAATTTTTTAAACTTCTTTTGCAGTTGTTTTGAGTATCTAATTTATGCTACAGAAACTATGAGTAATGAAAAATAACTTATTGATGGAAACAATTTTCTGTCCTAAGCTTGAATAAAACAGTCATGTTCCTCTAGATTTCCTGTTACTGATTTCCTTTTTTAGATATCTACTACAACACTTACATGTGAAAATATTTTCAGAAAAATATGATTGCCTTTAAGCTGCTTTGCTACTTGCAGCAATGGCAACAGTTAAGTCAAAACAACATCCTGAAAGTTTGCTGCTTGCTTGGTATGTTAGTTCTGGGTCTTACAGCAGCAGTCATTTTGCAGGGCTTTGATTCTGAAGAGAGGGAAACGGTTTATTACCTGCAATACATCGCATCCTTTGGGCTTTAAATGTAGTGTTCATACTGGCTGACTTCTAGGCTATGGAGATCAGTGCAGAGGTGTTGATAATCTACCTTTAAAGATTAAATCGTCTGAAAAAGTCTCATTCTGACACTGTACTCATCTGTGATTTAACAGACTTGCTTCACTACCTTGCCTCAGTTTCCTGTTTGTACAGTGGCTGAAGAAAGATGTAAAAGATATTATATATTTATTGCTGGTCATGGACAAAATTTTAATAAACAACAGGTTTGAGATCTCTTCCTAGTTTGAAGTATTTATTTACTTGTTTGCAAAGGAAAAGGTTTTTTTAAATTATCAATTTTGGGGTGTCAAACCGCTCTCTGTGACTGCTGCCAAACTCCATTTTATGACCTAGTTGATTTGAAAATAACTGTGGGCACCAAGACTGAAATTAGGAGATGCACAGCATGCATTATGTATTTTGCGTTATGAAAGAAGGGGGACCTATTTTTCTCTTAAACTTTTCATCCAACTTTATAATTGTTAATTTCCTAAGAAATTTAATTTCCTAATAAAAATTGCTTAAATAATAGCAAAATTAGCCTTGTTTTAGAGTCTTGGCAAATGCCAAAACCTTAATTAACTTTAAAGGATCCATGACTTTTCTCCTGGAGGCCACCCAAAAGTTTTGCACTCAGGCATATGCTTATTAGAACCCAAGCCTTTGTAGAAGACTTAGGATATTTACTCCACTGGGTTTCTCAAATCTCACTCTCGTAGTAAAGGAAAACAAGACTTGCAGCATCTGGCAGTGAAGTAGGTGCTTAGAAATGAGGACCACACATAACCTTAAAATTCAGCTACATTGGCTTTGTTTTAGAAGTAAAGTAGCTGGTAAACTTTTAGCTGAACAAACTGTGCAGAATGTTTGCCTGATTCAGCAGTTTTTTCTGAAAGGTGAATGCTTGAATCTGAATACAGTTTTAAGTAAACAACAAAAGTTGCCTTTTGAAATAGCTGAATTATATATGTTAACTACTTGGGTACATTTGTCTGCTCCTGTTGCATTGATTTTTTCCTTAGGGGCCAAAAGTATGTCTACTGAGAATATAAATTCCTTTTTACTAATTATCCACTCCAGTAGCAAACTTGTCTGATATTTTAGATGATCTATTTTAAAATGTAATTTGTTTATTTCTACTTTCTGTATAGATTCTTGAGAAAGGTATTAATTTGAGATTCCCAAAAAGTAGTGTCCTCACAGTTTAAATATGTGTGCAGCTCCAAGTACTTGCTATTTTCAGTACTGCGTTCACTCTTTCTCTAACCTCAGTTTTTGCTCAATTTTATAGCACGTGTATCTTATGGAAGCATGAGTTCATTCTAAAAGTTGTTTAATCCCTGTTAAAATGAGTGTCTCAACTACCTGTCATGTAATACACTTATAGCCTTAAAAGTAATCTGTTCATTAGGTAGATTTTCATAACAACATTGATGACTGTCACTAAGGATAAAGGGCTTTTTTTTTCCCTCTGCAGGGGGAGTTATTAATCTGTCAGTGCCTATAGTGCTAACAGCTACTCAAGAAGACAAAGAAAGGCTCGATGGGTGTACAGCAATTGCACTGGTGTACGAAGGTTGCCGCGTTGCCATTCTCCGTAATCCCGAGTTCTACGAGCACAGGAAGGAGGAACGCTGTGCTAGGCAATGGGGAACGACGTGCAAGGAACATCCCTATATCAAGGTGTGTGTTTAAAAATTGAAAATCTAGTCCTGTTTGCTGTACTGTTGTGGAGTTGCAATTTAAGTGAAGCTCAAGTCTGTGACTGATCTGGTTTGACAAAAAAAATACTTTGAAAACTCATTAAAATAACTGAGCAGAAGCAAAGGTAATTTTTTTCTATGCAGCTGTCAAATAGTCTGTACTTAGTGTGAAATTCTAATGTCAATATGTACACATGAAATGAATTTAGAATGTACTGTAGAATCTGTGCTACAGAAGAGGAAACTTTGCCCTCCAGTGTGCCTAGGAAACACATCCCTCTGTGTCACCAGATGGATCATCAAAGCTCCTTAATCAGTGGATATATGCATTGTGAAGAATAGAAAAGTTCTTTTCTGCCTGCATGTGGAGCATGTGAGACCTGCCTGCTTTAGATGCTTTTGAAACAGGCCCTGTTCCTGGGACTTCATCATTTAACCCTCTGGGGAGTAATTTCCCATCCATTGTGTCTGTTATGTTTTATTATCTTGGCCTCATGTGTATGTTGTACTGAAATGTTCTAATTGTAACATACTCATCCCGATGCTGTGGTGGCTTATGCAAGCTGATGTGAATGTTGCATCTTAGCTCTGCAGAGCCAAAATATGTTTATTTCCCCATTTGTCTCTGAGGTCTTTTTTGTTTAAAGGTATGACTTAAAATTAGATAAAGAGAAATCAAAAAACCCTCAAATTATGAGCTTGCTCTTGAAAAGGGAAAGCCTTTGAAATATTGTAAAAGTATGACTAACAGAAGATTTTCAAAGCCCTTGATGTGGCCTATGATGTTGAACGTAAGATTACCCCTTTTTTGAATACTTAGTACAGATTTGATAAATTCTAAGAAAATCTCATGCAGACAAAATTTGAATGACTAGTTATGTAGAAGATGAGGAACTGTGTTCTTGTGCCTGTGCTGGGGTGTAGAGTAGTAACACGACACCACATGTATTTGGTGGCCCTTCTTAATTAATCAGAAATATTTGGGTACCTGAGAGATTCTGTAGTGTGGAGTTTTCTCATCTTAATATCATTATCACACCTTCCCTGCACCTTGGTAAGGTGTCAAAGTCTGGCATTTTCTTTGGGAAGGGAATGGTTATTGTGGCATCATTTAATTCCAGCAGGTCAAAGGAAAAATAAATTGAAAAATTCACACTTAATTTTCACGTCTTTGCTTTTGGGTTTAGTATGTACTATCTTCTGTTATATCAAGATTTATTGTCATTTATAAATTATATAAGGCTAAAAATATTATCAGAAATGTGTATGAAACTTGAAAGGTTTTTGTGATTCCATCTTCAAAAGAAAATGCATTCTTAAAAATTTCCGAGTAATGTCTATGGCCATTTGTAGAGTATGTTAAGCAGCTTGCCATAATTATTTTTTAATAAAGGGTGAGGTGATATTTAAAGATATAAAAAGAAGTGTAGTGACTGTCCGACATCTGTTACTTGGGTAAACTGCTACCATGAAACAAATCCAAAAGCTATTCTACTTCAAAGATTCTGATTTTATTATTAGATTAAAGTGGGTGAGTAGTTAATCAGAATGGTTTTGTTTGTTACTTTATTGCTGACAAGAATCTTGTAAACTACGGAGTGATACTGCAACAGCATTTGCTTTGACCAATAACTGAAGGTGCAACTTCGTTGTATTGATATATTGTAATTAAAAATAAAAATATACACTAATAAAAATATATACTAATGTATATATAGTAAATAACTAAATAAATTGTAATAGACAAGGCTTTCCAGACACTATCTTTGTTTGTTATGTAGTGTTGGTTAAGAATATTGGCTATTTGCATTTCTATATATTATCTTGATTTTGAAAGAAAGGCATATGCCTACTGAAGATTTGGGCATCTCTCGTACATCACATTATTATGTCTGGGCTATGTTCCAGGGATTTTTTTTCATTTTTTTAACATTGATGCTTGACTTACGACTGTCAAATAAAATTAGCCTGGAACACATTCCTTGGTAAAGATGTGTCCCCATTGCAATGATCTAGATATTCAGGAGAAGCTGACAAATAATCATGACAAGAACTTTCCTTTCTTTTCTTAGATGGTTATGGAGCAAGGGAACTGGCTTGTAGGGGGAGATCTACAGGTCCTTGATCGTATTTATTGGAATGATGGACTTGATCAATACCGTCTCACTCCAGCTGAACTAAGGCAGAAATTCAAGGAAATGAATGCCGGTGAGTAAATTTTTCTTGCTTTCTTCCTGCAGAGGCTTATCCAAATGTCTGCTGCCACCACTGAGGCTGGCATTGTTTCAAGGATGAAGATTTTGAATGCTCTGGTAGGTGGCATTCTTTGCTTTTAATAGCAATAATTTTTATAATCTCAGGCATTGCATTGCCTAAATACATAATAGAAGCTGGCAATATCTGAGGTTCTGAACTTTATCTTTCCATGCACTGTAGACATGTCAGTAATGCAAGAAAAGATAATGTTAAAATGTGGTAAAATATGATTTAAATAATCATGTTTGGCTAAAACTACAGAGGTGTGGTTGAATGCTGAGCTTTCATGCTCTGCTATTTTTAAGTCTGTTCCATGCTGCTTCTGGGGAACAAGGCTTATGAAAGTAGTACAAGTAGGCTGGTGCCAAGTTTCTTTTCTGCACAAGAAATAAAACAGTTTTTTTTTCACAAAAGTAGTTGTGTTAGGCAGATAAGTAAGAGGCTGAGGAATGTCATAAAGCAGAGAACAAATATGTTGCTTTTACTGTGGCAGTGACTGGCAGGCAGCTGCACTTGTAAGTGTGAGGAGAGAGATTGACATCAAGTTTGCAAGCCACAATTGGTCCTCAGCTGCTGTCTTTGTTCTGTGTGGTCAGTATGTCCAGGATCTGTAGGTCTGGGATATCAGTCTTTTGGCTAACCCCTAAACAAACACGTATTTGAGATCTGAAAAAAAACCTGTTCTCTAGGTTTCATTGGTTCTAGATTGGAAAACCTCTCAGTTACAGTGATTTTGACATCTTGCAGGGTATTTTAGTTCACCTGAATTTGCAGAAAAGAAATCCAGGGTTTTTCATTGAAGGGTTTGTAATACTCTGGAATAGCAGTTAGTCTTGCTTTGTTCTTACCGCACTTTAAGTCTACTAAACTAAGGTGAAGTAAACTTAGTAAGGAACTTTAAATCCCCTTTTATTAGTTTTGTTCCAAACAGGTCCATTTGTTCTCTTGATGATATATTGAGCCTTTAAGGTAGGTAGCATAGTTTGATTTCCTCTTAGAATAGAATATACTTATGCAAGTGAAAAATCCAAGTAGAAGATTATAGGTATTGGAGAAAACAAAGTAATTCTGCAGAAAATGCAGAAGTTAAGGAAGCTGATTTTTTTTTTAGTATGGTTGTTTTTTATTAGTTTTGCTTGTTAAGTACAGTGATTTTGTAATAATTAATAATTCTTTAATGACCTGTGATGACTGCAATTATACTTGTTTAATATAGTTCACAGGAAAGCATGTACTGAAGATTTTTCTGTGGTTGTACAACTCCTGATAAAATAACTTGCTTTCCTTATATCTTTTGTTCTCCATAGACGCGGTCTTTGCATTCCAGTTACGCAACCCGGTGCACAATGGGCACGCTCTGTTAATGCAGGATACTCACAAGCAACTTCTGGAACGTGGCTACCGGCGCCCGGTGTTACTCCTGCACCCCCTTGGAGGCTGGACAAAGGAGGATGATGTTCCCCTTATGTGGCGCATGAAGCAGCACGCTGCAGTGCTGGAGGAGGGAATCCTGAATCCAGAAACAACAGTGGTGGCTATATTCCCTTCCCCCATGATGTACGCAGGACCAACTGAGGTAAACACATCAAGTACAACAAAAGCCTTTTGATAGAGCACTGAAGTATTTTGTGCTATGTCTGACGTTTGTGTGTTGCGTTGTTTTAATGGAGAGAGAGAGGAGACTAATTTTCCTTGGAGAGCAGGTTATCAAGTCTCTGTCACCAGTCAAAACATTCTTTTATGGAGGAACTTCTATATTGGAGGATTTTGCTGGAAATGGTGGGAAAAAATACTGGGTTTATAAGTTCCTTTCTTTACAGTTACAAGGATATGATAATAAATTAATCCTTCCTCCTTTTTTTACAGTCTTTTTCAGAAGGAATTGTAAGATCTGTTAACATACCGAATGATTGTCCCGAATGTTAAAATACTTAAGTTTTATGACTCTTAAGCAAAAAAGTTTGTATGTTGGAGGGCTATACTCATATTAAGAAAAAAGCAGTCTGTTTATTTTTTGGCAAACTTAATTCAGAGAGAATTGTTTCCAGGCTTTTGTATGAAATAATTATTTGGCAACTTTATTTAGGAGCCAGGTCTTGGGGTGGAGTCCCTAGAGGTTTGTGGAAAGCAGCAGAAAGAATAAATGTTCTCATTTGAGGGCAATTGGCAGTTCCTCTAGGGGATATTGATTCTCCATTTCATTCCTTCTTTTTTTTTTTTTTTTTTTTTTTTT
>VWZT01003978.1:633680-663097 GCA_013397055.1 Pachycephala philippinensis
TTTTCCCTTTTTATTCCCCGTTTTTTTCCCCTCCTTGCTCCCCTCCACCTTGAATCACAGGAAGTTCAAGTTCTGACCAGGCTCTGAGGTTCACTCTGGGGTAGCTTTTTTCATAGATAGGAGATCTTGGTAGTGAAGTTAAATTAGGCAGATGCCACTTATTTTCTGCTGGCCAGTTGACTGGTCAAATGGAGCTTGCACTGCCTTTCAGTCCAGAGAAAAAACTGCAGTCCAGATCTAGTTGAGACATGAGAGGGAGTTAATGTGGGGAATCTTCTGCTCTTCCCCATAGGCCTTTTGTGAGAATTAGCAGAAATCTTCTACCTCATTCTTGTATGCTTGAGGAGGAACAAAATCCACAATCTTTATTCTGAAGAGGATAAAATTTTTCTTCTTGCCTATATAGCTTTTCCAGTGACCTCAGAGTACAGCCTGACAGTAATGTTTGTTCAAGTAATAAAAGAGATTCGTTCTTTAATAATTTTCCATAGGTTATTTAAAAGTCATTGGTATTAGATCTGTTTCTATAGCACAAGTGCTTTACAGAAGAACAAGCAGCTGGTAATGTGGTGGTTATCTACAAGGTGGATGTGTCCTTCCAGTCTGTAAAAATCTTAATGGACAAGTTTCATAAATATCACTTTAGAAATTTTTTTATTTTTAACATTCCTCCTAAGTGCCTTGGAAGAAAAGAAACAGTTCAGTAAGGCAGAGGTGTATCAAGATGTGATGAATTCACCTGCTTAGGAAAGTAAATCTATTCCAGGCATTCAGGTGCAGTGTGTACCTAGTTTATGTGTCCTTTGGGTCTTAACATTTATGCAGACTAAGTGTTAATTCTGCCTTGAACAACGTCCTTGCCACATGTACAAGTTGAAAATGCTGAACCTGGGTGATTTTTCTCTCTGAATATATAGATCGTGCTGAAGTAACTTCCTGAGCACCTACTGTGCAAATAAAACAGGGATAGTATGTTTTAGCTGTAAGTTTGACGGTGATCAACATCATTGGGTCTTTATTATGTTTGGCTCCATAGTAAAAATCACGTCTGATTAAGGAAAACATGGTAGTTACAGAGTGCATGCCCGTTTTGAGGGCTGCATTTTTGGAGCATTTTCTTCTGTTAATTGTTTTTCCTGTCTCTGTTGTAGGTTCAGTGGCACTGCAGATCACGGATGGTTGCAGGAGCTAACTTCTACATTGTAGGGCGAGATCCAGCAGGGATGCCACACCCTGACACTGGGAAAGATCTGTATGAACCAACCCATGGTGCCAAAGTGCTGACAATGGCTCCAGGCCTCCGAGCACTGGAAATTGTACCCTTCAGGGTGGCAGCTTATAATAAAAAAAAGAAGTGCATGGATTATTATGACTCTGATCAGTAAGTTGTATTTTCTTTTTAAGAAAATTTTGAGCAATAACTGCCTCTTACCCCTGCCCACATTAAAAAAATCGTTCATAATTAAATTCATATTGCTCAAATGTGGCAGTGTTTAGATGTGGGTTTAGATCTGTGTAGCTTTTAGTCAAACGTAGCTTGATTTCAGCATGGTTTGGTTCACAGTGCAACTACCTGATCTAACTTTACCTGCCACATGAAGGCTCCCCAGGTACTGGGGTTTCTCTGATTCTGGAACAGTGCACAGATTGGTAAATCCAGAGAGATATTACTATTTATTATAATGGTAAGATTACCTTTCTGCTGCTTTGTCTTTCTAAATAACCTTCTCAGGTGTCAGGTGTGCATCAGATAGGAGGGAAGAGAAATAGTGAGAGTGTGCAGCAGCATGGAGAAGAAAGTGGAGAAGATGGGGTGACAAATAGCTATTTTCTCTGTTAGTAATAATGCAGAATTATGTCCTAAGAATATTCTGTGTCCCAGGGTTTTCAGCTGATTTTTTTTTTTTAATCCAATTACAGAACAGTTCAATTCACCTTCTGTATTCATGTTCCAATGTTATTTTTCCCTTGTGTGGCATAGCAGGATCCAAAACTTAGTGTATGTGTTGCTCTGGTGACAATGAATGATACTGGGAAGATGACTTGTCATTTTAGTTTAATCCTCTTTATTCAGTTTATTGGAATGTACTTTTGTTTTACACCAAACTGCAGTTGAAGTTGGTACTGAAATGCAAACTTCTCTGGGCAACCTCTTCCAGTGCCTCACCACCTTCACAGAAATGGATTTCTTCCTAATATCTCATCTAAACCTACATTCTTTCAGTTTAAAGTCATTCCTCCTTCTCCTATCACTACAGGCCCTTGTAAAAAGTCTCTCTCCAGCTCTCTTGTAGCTTCCTTTAGAAAAAGAAGGTGCTGTAAGGTCTCCCTGGAGCCTTCTCTTCTGCAGAGTAAACAACTCCAACTCTCTCAGCCTGTCTGCAGAGGAAAGGTGCTCCAGCCCTCTGATCAAATTTTTGGCCCTCCTCTGGACTCACTCCTTTAGATCCATGGACTTTCTATGTTGAGGTCCCCAGGTCTGGATGCAGTACTCCAGGTGGGCTGTCACAAGAGCGGAGTAGAGGGGGAGAATCACCTTCCTGGACCTGCTGGTCATGCTTCAATACAGCAAGATCAAAGTGAATTAGTTTTATTGGTGTGTCAATTCTTAATAAATTGGAATAGTAAGGGAGTAGCAATGTGACAGGCCAAAATTCAGAATATTGATTCTCTGATCATTGATACTGTACTCTTAGCAGGATAGATGTGATTTGGATCAAGGGGAGTAAAATTTTATCTCTTCCATTAGCCAGAGGAAATGACTGAAAAAACCCCAAACAACTCTTTGAGATATTTTTGTGAAAAGCTGTGGGAACATATTTTGCCTTTTGCCACAGACTGCATCATGTGTACCCTTTTATCCTTTCGCTGTGTCTATGAGGCCTTGGTTTGGGGCAGTTTTTTTCCTGTTTCTGTAACTGTCGTGGAATAAAGGCCATGCTGCTTCTAATGTGCAGTTCTGCCCTGCTGCTGTCAGGATGTAAGCCCATTTGTCCTGTCCTTCCCTTCTATACTGTCTGTGGATGGACTGGAGTGTGGCAGCAATCCTCTAGATGGCAATGTGGACACGCTCAGGCTCCCAGTACTGCTCCTGCTTGCCAGAGACGGAACACTGTGGTAGGCTCCAGACAGAGTTAGAGCTTGGGTGGGTGCAGCTGGCTGCCTTTCAAGAGAGTCTGTGTAATGCTGAAAATGTGGCAGACTCCTGGACCATGTGGTATTTGACTCTGCAAGGAGGATGGCAGGGAAGAGAGGACTGCCTGGAAACATGAGAGGATCAGTACTGGTGGATGACCCTTGCATGTGAAATAGTGATGTTTGTGGAAATATTTCCTGAGCTCACTGTGTGAAAAACACAGCATGAAAGTGTGGAGAATACGGTTGTATGCATAGAAGCATTGCTGGGACTTGCTTTAGAAAAGAGTAATTTGGTATCTCTTGCACCTTTCTCAGTTCTTTGAGGCTTGGAGACTTGACAGCCAACTAGGCAATTCCAGAATTTACATCACTAATGAATGCATGGAAGCTTATGGCAAGGGGGTTTCCCTTGGACTGAGCTATAGCTGGCCGTGTGTCTTAGCTGCTGGGTGTAGTTATTCGTTCCCCATGTGATCATCTCTTCTATTCTTGCAGGCCTCCTGGACTCCTCTGTTTGGGAAGGTGCTTGTGAGAAGCCAAAATAGACACCATCTGCTACTTTGAGTGTCTCTGTAATTTGGTAGAGTTGCACCCACACCTGTCTTGGCAGCAAAGATGTGCAGAGGTTATTGCAGTTGGGGTCTTTGCTGCTATAAGTGAAACACCATTTGGCTTTTGAGGGAAATCCTAACATAGGGATGGTGGTGGATGAATCTTTGGCTCGTGGTGAGAGGTTGCCACAAGCTTGATTCAGCTGCCAGAAGGATGTCTGAAAAGTTGTGGCTGCAGAGTTAGCAGTGGCAGAGTTGCTTTTCTCAGCTTTTATGAGAAAGGTGTAACACTTGCAGACAGCATTCCTTGTGTGCCTATGAGGTGGGTGTCAGAGGCAGGGTTGGCACTGGTCAGCTGCCTACGGTAAGGTGCTGGGCAACTGTGTGACACCTGGCTGTGGCCAAGCTGCTTATGGCCTTGCTGGCAAGCATCAAAAAGCCTACACTGTCCCTACCTCCAAATCAGTACCAAAGACCCTCAGTTCTGTGGTGTGCTGCCTGTGATTCCAAGAGGTTATTGTGCTTGAGGCCTTCTGCTCTCAAAGGTGTCCACACAAGCACAGTTCTGTGGAGTTCATACAGAAGTTCAGTTTGTTTCTCACTTCCATTAGTATCCTCCAGAACATGTGCTGCCCTTGGAGTTTCAGTTGACCCAGTATCTGCTTGGGAACAGTCTGGAGACTGTTGACTTTGTGTGTCAGGACCTCATGCTGCTGGTTAGCAATGCTGAGCTGCTGTGGTGCTGTGTTGGAGCTGAAGTCACTTGGCCCCTGTTAGTAAGGAAAGGCAGAAGTATCCTGGTTGCATTCAGGATAACAGAACATTGTCTGTGAGGAAAGGGGGTAAGGGAAGACTGATTATAACAGCTGCACAGCAACTGTAGCTGCAGAGTGATGCACAACGCTTAACTTGTATAAATTGTTTAAATAAAGTTACCCTTTAGAATATTAAGATCTATAAACAACCAATGACTTGGTATTATATTCATATTTTACCTCATGAAGCCAGCACATTTTTGAATTTGTTTCTTGGACATCTTAGAACTAGGTTTAGCACCTCATGAAACTGAACTCTTGAAACATATTTTTGAAAAAAAAATGTGTCTAAAACTAAGATCTAGGAAATGGATTTGAGGAATGCATTTGAAGTGATGTATTGCAGCACAGGTAGAGCTAATTTAATTTTATTCTCCCTTTGGTCTAAATGAGGACAATAAAAATAAAATTGCCATTTTTGCTGTTACTCAAGTCAGATAGAAAGCCTAATCTAAGTTTCTGTGGGAAGCTTGCGCATTTCCACATGCATAGAATTCTGAAGTAATGCATATAAAAACTAGTATGAATATTGTTACAGTCCTTATCAAAGTTTTTACACTGATTTAATAGAATTTTTGATCTATAGTTGACTATGTCCAAATGTGTTTTGGAAAAGTTTATAGGAAGAATTCTAGTTATAATGGAGTAATTCAAAATGAATGTCTGACCTGTAAACCACTGTAGAATGCAGTGTAAAGAAAACAACCAAAGAACCAAGAAACCAACAAATAACACTACTACCCCCCCAAAAAAAAAAAAAGCTTACCCAATGCTGAATTTCCTTCAGAAAATAATTTAGTGTGTTCCTTGAGCCAAAAAGGCCTCACAGGCAGTTACCACAGACAAGTGTAATCTGGGATTGGTGGCTTAATAATAGAAGCTGGTTCTGTGAGCAGAGATTCCCAATTCTTTATGGAAGATCAGTCCTATAAAATGCAGCCACAGACTGCTGCTGAGAAAAAACTCAATTAAGAAAGGAAATTAGTCTGGCAATTAAAAAAGCCACAGCAGTGTCTGGAAATAAATTACTATTTTTTTTCCTGAAAGAAAACCAAAGAGAACATTTAGGCTAAAAGAAACCCATAAGTAAGGTGACTGGAGCAGATTGTTCATGCTGTCTATAAAATGTGAATGAAGCATGGGTATCTGTGAAGAAGAGAGATTTTAATACATTTTTTTCCCAGGACATGTAGTATGGTTGCCATTACTACTTTAATACTATCAAATCATACAGGACACCCACTCCAACTAAGTACATACTGTTCTCAAATTTGTTTGTTTTTTAAAGTGGTAGTAGGAGGCTGAGATAAGCACACTTGAGTGTTCTCCTTAATTTAGTTATGTGAAATACGGTTTCTCAATTAGCATTAGTACATAATTTAGGATACACTGAAACACTACATCAGCCCGGGAGACTTAAACCCTCCTGCCAGTTAGAAAGGAATTAGTAAAGGATTTGCTTTGCATATGTCGATACTAATCACATTATTGTGTTCTAATTTCACAAACAGTTTGTTCGTGGCTGGTTAGGATTTCAACCTAGCTGGCACTAGCTGGTTCATTCAGCAGCAGGGGACTCAAGGCATAATGTAGACTTCCTGTAGGAGTTATGGTGCAAGTCATGACTTGATGCTGCAAAGGCAAGTTTAAATTCGGAGAAAATCCTTCTTAAAAGGGTTTAAGGTTAGAATTGGACCCCAGATAAGGAGGCTGTGAATTGCCCCAGAAATTAGTCTGAAGTTTACCAGCTGAGTAGAACATCACAGTTGTTTTAAAGACAGACCAAGGTGAATAAGTCATGTTATTGTTTTACTTTCCTATTGTTCTATTTGCCTAAAAAAAGGCAAAACTATGAATGAATGGTCTGTACTTTTATCATGAGTCTTGTATTTAAGAGTAATTCTTTAAGACCTTGAGAGCACCAGACATTGCCCTCCACAGGGAACGGGAATTCCTAGAAGGTCATTTGCACAGTGCTAAATACCTAAGAGGAGGTCAGGGTTCCCAAGATTATGACTGACCTTTAGTGCTCCCAGATGAAAAATCTACTATGTAATGTGGTCTATACTTAGATTAAATTTGTAGGGAATAACGCTGAAGCAAAAAAAATATTATCTTCAGTTACTGTATTAATGTACTGTACTGACAGCTCAGAGATGCAGCACAGGAGGGTTCCTGTAGGCCTGTGGCTGTTACTTCCTACTTGCAAAATAATGATGGCCTTGTTTTGTCACAGGAACTGTAAGGTCTCTGAAATCCCTGTCCTCCATAAGTAAGGAAATTTCACAAAGTGTATAGGTATGGTTTTTTCAGTACTGTGAGTGTAGTAGAGTTCTAGGATGCTATGTCACAGAGCAAATACCAGTCTTCAATGTGAAATGTTTCAAGACTGTTTTTCTGTTGACAAATTTTTGTTGTGGTTTTATTTCTGCCTTCTTTTCCTCTCTCTTGTGGAGAATGCTTTTAATTGCAGTGGCACAAAGTATTGTGTCAGTATCAGTCAAACTCAATTGGCAGTAAAAGGTCAAGTCAATGTTGTAAGTATTTAGTAGCATCCAGTGTGGCTGAAAGAAAGCTGATTCCAGCAGCTACTGAGTAAAATTTTCAAAGGCACTTAAATTGCATACTCAGAAAAGGCTTGCATTAAGTCTCATCGAGGTTCATTTCAAATCTGACAAGAATGGAATTTGAATGCCTTTGGCATTTAAATTTTACAGCATCTTTGATGGTCAAGTGTTTCCCCCTCTCATGTTCCAGTCAAATCCACCTTATGTAGAATAACTCTTAATATCATCAAAATTCACTCTGAAAAAAATTACTTGATGACTCCTTTTACTATCTCCTGCTAAAGCAAATTACTCATATTGATATGTTTCATTTCAAAATGCTTGTGGGTCACAGCACGCCACAGTGGTGAAAGTACTGATAAGGTTTTTCTCCTTAGCAGGAATCTCAGTTTCTGAAATTTTATTGAAAATTGTAAATGCAGTCATTTTTAAAAAGGAAAAAAATGCTGTGTTGTTGTGTATATATTGCCAAGGCTCCATTTGAGTCATTTCAGTGATTACTATTTAAAGGGTTTCTTTTTTTATAAAGAAAAACCCTTTCAAAATAGACATTCAGGATAATGAGAGGGCATCATTAGTATTTTTGTGATTTTTAATGGTATTTTGGAAACATTTCTAGAAATGTTATGAGACACTGAATGTACTGTGTTTTTGAAATGATCCTCACTTACTTTTTTTCTTTCATTTTTTTATAATTTCTGTACATCTCCTTAGCTTCTTTTCGTGTTTCTCTCTTTCTTGGTATCTCTGATTCTTAGCTGCTGTTTGTGCAACTAGGGATAAGAAGCAGCTATAGGAGTTGAATGTGTTATTGAAGCAAACTTCTATGACATACCTAAATGTAGTGGTTTAGTAGCATTATTTCACTTGTAGGGCATGGGAGGAAGGTGAGTGTTTTTCTGGAAACTTCAGAAGAAAGGAGGGGTAAAGCACCTTTTTTTTTTTTAAAATGCTCTAACTTTGGCATTGCTGCCACAGCGAGAAGAAAACACACATGGAGAAACTTTATAGCACTTGCTTTACTCTTCTCTTCCTGATCATCTGAAGACTTGGTATTTTTTTTGACAGATTAACCAAGCTTATCACTTCCCCGTATATACTTTATATAAACAGTTCTTTGCAAAGAACTCAAGGTGTCTTCAGGCAGTGTTAGTGAACAGCAGACATCTCTTTGCTAAGGAATAAAATTTTCAGATGTTATAAATAGCAGTGCAAATTTTTTTCTCCCATGGAACTACAGCAACTTCAAATTTTCATTTTTATGTAATTTATATTTTGCAGGACTAAAGCACAGTAGGGGTTTTTCTGCCTTGTGACTCTTCAGGAACCCACAGTCTCAAATTTAGAGCAACAAGAAAAGAGCATGTATGACAGTGCTGGTGTGTAAATGTGTACAGTCCAAATCAAAAAGTTATGGGGCAAGTGTTGCTGTGAAAGGGAACTGTGGAATGTTTTCTGCATCTTGCTGACTTCCATACCCTACTGAGCATAGACCAACGCTTAGAGACAAGTTCTGCCCTCCGATGTGCACACTTGGCTCTTGTTTCTGGCTAAGGCATGTGCATCTGAGATCAATACTTGGTTTTTATTTCAAACAGACAAGTAAAGAATGACTAATGCATACATGTTGCAAATTGAGCAAATGGCATAAGTAAAATTGCATATTTAATTTAGAAAAACATAATTTTTTCCTTTGAAGCATTTGATAGAACTCTGGCATTCTTGTCTTGCTTTTACTGTTTCAGTCCTGTGTGGAGTAATTTAATTTGTGGAGCTTTTGCTGCTTTTGACCACATACCTGAGAAGTTAATACTAATTTGGATTCTTATGTTAACAATGGTAAACAATTGATCTGTGTTCAATTTTGTGTTTGTCCAATTGAATTCTGTCTTTTAGGGAAAAACATCTTTAGGGGAAGGTATTTTTATTATTCCCTTGCTTTTCTTTTTATTTTGAACTGCATATGCCACATTACTGATATGCATAAATACGTGTATGTGTGCTCAGTGTCTTGGAATTGCACAGCTGCGAAGCTTGCCTCTAGATTCTGAGGCTTTTATTGTCTCTGTTCCTCAAACAGTCCCTCACTAAGATGTTGTACAATGTTTTTTTTACACATTCTCTGGTGGCACTGAAATGACCTTCTTGAACCAGCATAGGAACATTCAGCCAGCTCATCGGGCTGGTCTCCTGCCCTGGCAAGGTGTAAATCAGGATGGCTGCTGTGCCTTTGGCAGAGGGTTCAGACAGTGGGTAGAGTAGATGGTTCTGCTTCACAGGAGTTTGTTTCCTCACAGAGAACAAGCCAGGCTCAATGGAAGCACAGACTGAATTCAGTCCACAAGGGTTCAGTTGCACCATGCTGCTAAAACCTCAGGAGTTACCATAGCTGAATGTTTTAGAGGATGTATATTCTTGAGATTTACTGGCATTGCTGGCCTGGAAATGACAGTTGCTATACAGCATTATACTCCCAACAAGAAATGTATAAAGTATCAAGAAAGTAGAAGGAATATGAGCAACTTTGCCTGCTTTTAAAGTATGTTCTTTTTTCCCCCCCTTTGCCTCCACCCCTACTCTCTCAGCCATGAAGACTTTGATTTTATATCGGGGACCCGCATGCGCAGGCTGGCTCGAGAAGGACAAAACCCACCGGAAGGCTTCATGGCTCCGAAGGCTTGGACTGTGCTGACAGAATACTACAAATCCTTGGAGAAGGCTTAGGCCTCTTATTAACTGCAGATCAACCTTTGACGCCTGATTTATTTACGAGAAGGAGACCACACAGTCACCATTCATGTTGCTTTGTTGTGGTATCTGTCAGGAAGTTCTCTGAAAACAGACTCTTTTTTCCTAACTTAGCATCATTCTTTGCCTGCCCTTATGGGTTCTATTATGTCCTGGCACCTAACTAGCTGCTGGTTTTAATGTCTTCTCTTTTATTACAGTTAATATTCTTGCAGTAGGATTTTTAACTCTTGTATTTTTTTATATTTTACTGCCTCTGTCCTGAGTTCTGCAGCTGTTAAATAGATGCAGCTTTTTCATATGTTATTTAAGCTGCTGGGTAGTGTCTGGTTTTAGTAGTTTGTAGGACAAAATGTAACGGTTAGTCCCTTAACTATGGATAGATTATCTATAAATCAAAAAAGTAAAGAATGTTTCAAAACATTTGTAAAAGTGTCCTCATCTTTATCTCATCATTATCATCTCCAGAAGCACTTAAAATTTATTTCTTACTATATGTGATCAAAAAGCAGAAGGTTTTCTTTATGTAGCATAATTAAAATTTTGCTTTCTTTGTTTAATTTTGGAGTTTATTGAGTTGTACGGTGATTCTCTTCTGCTGTGGACCTGTAAAGATGGCCAAGTAATGAATAAAAGAAAATATCTAGTTTTCACTTTGAATCGTTAACAAATTCACATATTGTTTTTGTATATGCTTGCTGCCATAGGTGTCAATAGGATATGTTTTATTTCATTTGATGTAACTTGCTGGTTTTTGATTCCAGATATACTTGATCAGCCTACTGCAACTTTTTTAAAAGCATGACAGACCAAACTTAAATTCATGTTTAATTATTGCAAGAAAAATAAAAGAAAATCCTTGTATTTTGGCATTTCCTGTGGTAAAAATGCTTAGTTCAGATATCAATTTTCTGTCTATTTTTCAAGGTCTCCAAAGAGTAATCTTCTTGTGAGTCAAGTTTGCTTGCTTTAAAGACAAAGCACGTGTTCTTTTAGGATTCTCCAAAAATCCTGAAGAAACATAAAAAAGGGAAAGTAAAGCACTTCTTCAAGTGTAAAGTGACACTGACCTATTGGTATCTTTTCAAGCATTTGCAGGTCATCAGTGGAACAGTCATAACCTCTCTTAGCTGGAAACTGCCTCATATCCTTGTCACAGAAACTTACATTTTTCTTGTTAAACAGTGTATATAGGAAGAACTGGCTCAAAATCGTTTTTGAATGTTGATACTGGATGAAGCATTAGTTCATCTAGATTTTTTGGATGCCAGGAAGGTTGTGATGAGGGGATCTGTGTAATGAATGGCATGAATGCTACTTGCAATCTTTGCTTACTTGTTCACAGTAGCATTTAAGACAAATTCTTTGAGACTGACCTCCTCTTTTCTTCCTCTGTCTCTGAAGAGATGTAAAATGTATCTTTTAGTGGAATCCTTTCCTCTGATAGACAGTAAGGTGGAATTGGGAAAAAAACAAGAGGCTTGTTTATTAGCGAACCACAACAATTACTTGAGACTGTGTTTTAGTAGTGTCAAGCTTATCTCTTCAGAATCAGTGAACAGATTTTCTTCAAACTTGGCTTTCTTTTTAGGTTGTATCAATATATAGGGTGTACGAAATCAAGAAGAAAGAGTTTGTTCATCTACATGCAGCTGTTCATGCAAAACTTCAAGTTTAACCATGAAGGTGAACTAGAGTTGTCAGCTCCTAAAATGGGATTTGCTGTTGAAAGTTGCAGTTTGGACTCTTTGCTGTCAGGTTTGATTCTTTTGCTAGCTGTGATGAAAGATAATAACAATATTTTGACAGAATAGCAAACACAGGGGAATGTCTACAGGAGTTAATGTTTTAAAAATGTTGTATGAAGCCTGGAGAATAAATGGGAGTGATGAACGTGAATGTGAATCATCCTGTGAAGTTAGTTTAGAAGCAGGGATGCCTTCAAGCAAATTAATACAGTGATAACAAGCAGATCCAGTTTTCTAGACGAAACCCATTTTGTTGTTATAGTGCTTCTGCAAAGCCTTTCTTGGAGGGCTCTGTATTCAAGAAGCTGCAGGCTTTTGTTAACTTCAAGCCATAGCATTCCCAGCATAATGATAATTGGGAACAGGAGCATCTGATCAATTTGTGGGCAGGACTTGCTCTATACAACAATATTTTCCTGTATCATATGAGTTTTCACTGTAGAGTTCAAATTTTTCCTCCTGTCTGCAGCTGCCTTGTTTAAGGAAGCCATACTTACAAGAAAGGGCTACCCTACCAAAAATTATTCTTTTGCTAGTGTCTCTCTTTAGCTTTTCCCTGCCTTCCCTCAGTGGATAGCATTATCAGTTGAGAAGTCTTAACCTTCTGTTTTTAACACTAGGTTCAATTTCATTAAGGGTGCTATGGCATTTGAGGTGCTTCTGAGACAACAGCTGAGTGTCTTCCAGAAGGCAGCAGCAGGACTAATGAGGTGAGGGTTGTTGCACCAAACACATGCCTTCCCACACCTGCTCTGGCACCAAAGAGCAATGACCTCAGGAACATGTCATGCAGCAGAAATAATGTGATCCATGGATCACCATGTGATCTCATACGAGGATAGGACCTAGCCTCAGGATTACATTTGATAGGATTACGTTTGATCAATGTAAGCAGGACCTAACTTTGCAACTGGAAAAATAAAAAGCTACATTGTCTCACTTCTTCATTTCCTAAAACAATTTTTTTTGTTTTTAACTGGAAGAATACTGGTATGTACATGAATCATGAATCTAAGCAGTTGTATAGGTGTGTTGTTACAAAGAGCAACAAAACCAAACTTCCAAGCATGTCATCTTTCTAAAGGTTGTTTAACAGTCAAGAGGAGTTTTACTCTTCATTAAGATGAGAAATTTCAAAAAGTGTTCCCCCTGCCTCATATATTCTGCCTCTACATTGATCTACCTTATAAATGTTAGCTCTTATATATAAAGAACCTTATAATGGTTCTTTACATTACATTTATAAATGGTACATTACAGAAACATTTATAAATGGTTCTTTACCTGCTACTGTTGTACAGGTTATTTTATGGCTACTTTCCTGTACTTTTTGTACAGTCTTAAGATGATTATTCTCTTCCAGAGGATCATTCTGATGTATTGGCCATGTGATGTGTGGAAGTAGTAACACCCTGTATGGCTGATACAAACACAGTCAGCTTTTCAAATTACAAGATGAATGAGGTAGGTGGAGATTACCAAACCCTGATCCTTGGGGTTAGTTAAATAAATGGTACAAAATTACTGCATTTCCTAGGTGAAGTCATTCCTGCAGTACCCATGAGCAATGTAAGAAAATTCAAACTTTTTCTAAAGGACCTCATGGTTGAGAATTCATTTTTTTCCTTTGTGAGTTCCTTTATGCCTTTTTTTGACTAATGTGAATATTTAGGGTACCTTTTCAAGTAAGGATCTATAGGTTGTGATGTAAAAACAGTAGACAAATGCTGAGGATGCTGACTTCTGTCAGATTTTTTTCTTTCAGTTGAGATTCTGAGCACTAGCAACTCAGTAATGCATCGGAGATGCAAAATGGAGAATGTAGACAAGGTCCCAGGTTGTTTTTTAAATGCAGTTTGGAGCTAATCAAGCTTCTACATCTGGAATAATGCAGTAGAAATCAGGAGGAGGAGGAAACAAGAGGCTGTCCTGGCATAGTGGTTGTGGAAATAGAACAAGGCTACCATGACCTGTGTAGCCAATACTGTAATTTGCCTGAATTTGAACTCCTCCTGCATTTCATATTTCCTTAATTTTAAAAAGTTTCATAAGTGGGTCATTCAGAGCATTAAACTTAGTGTCTTTCCATGCTAGAAAAAGAGTAGAAGTTACTTTGAGAATCCTAAACAAATATTAACAGTGTAGTGCGGATTCTTCTGCCTTCCTAACATTTTAAAGGTGCTAACCATTGTATTACACCCTTTCCATGTAAATGCTGACAGCTTCAACAAGTGTGTGTGTGTGTGACTTTCAGCATTCCTTTTATCTCTAGTCATGACCCTTTAAGTTTTTGTGCTAGGCATTGTAGGAACACAGGAAAAACCTCTCATCTCTGTTTCCCTGTGAGTCAGATCTGCTACTGCATCTATGGCACCATCTCCAAAACGGAAAGGAAAAGGAAAGGAAAAACTAATCCTTCACTTAATATGGGAGAACTGATAGGGAAAAAAGAAGATGGAAACTGGATCTTCATTTAACTTTGCGTGTATGTCTGTTTATCCTTTGAGTGTATGTCTATAGGAGTGAGATTTACTGTGGTGTTAGAACATTTGTAAGAAATGTGTAGAGATGGTATTCTACTCAAACCTGACACAGAATCCCTTCACCATCACCCATAAAAAGCCAGGGACTTCAGCCTGGAGCTAGTTGGCCAAATTAAATGCTGCATTGAAAGCAACTGATAGCTCAGAATAAGTACTTTGTCTTTTTGAATTGGTCTTTGAAACTGGCTTACCGAAATTCTTGATTTATATGCTATTAAAGAGAAGAGTGACTCTGGTTCCATTTTTTTTCATGCTTAGTTTTTTACAGATGGAGTTGAGAAGCTAGATTGCTAAGGGGAAATTTAAAGCCTTCAATGGTCAATTTGATGGATTTGAGAGTTCCTTGCCAGCAGCCAAACAAGTGCCAGGTAAACATGTGATTTAAAGGAAGACTGTGCAGAGGTTTCTGCTCATTTGTGTTGTTTTTACCTTGAAGAAAGCCTGAGGGCTGGAATACCAGCGCCTCTTTTAAATTAGCTTTTTCATTCACAAAAAAACTTTTTGATTATGAATATAGCTGGATTTTTACTAGGCTTTTGAAGTGTCCATTGAAGGGTTTTCTTTGTTTCTCCTGTAAGCTCTGTGTCTGTTCTTGTGGAATATTTTTTTTTTTTTTTACCTATATCCCTTTTCATTATTTACTCTTTATTAAGATCACTTTTTTCTTCTCTATGGAGGTTATATATGCTCATGAGCCAGAATCATGCGTTCAGTATTTCCAGAGCTGTTTGCCCTAGAAAGCTCATCTTGATATAATTTTGAAGTTGAGGGGGAAAGGCAACTACACTGAAAGCTAGAAAACACAGCTTTAAAGCCACATCTGGAATTCTTAGACTGCTAGTGGCTCCAACTTTAAAGAGAGAGTACAGAGATTTTATATGCCATAAAACTCAAGTAGCCTTGGGTTCAGTATAAGAGTAGTCACCCGACCGTCATGTTAAAGTCCATCTACACAATGCTTTGAAGTATGATTGTGGTCAGAGTGATACCTGTCTATGTATAAAAAGAGGAAAAAAAATCTGTTTCAGTATAAACTTTAGTGGGCTGGAAATAGTGCCCAAATCTTGCTTTTATCCTCTGCAAGCAAAGCTGTTTTGTCTCTAGAGTCCTACGTTCATCGCTGTGAATACCATCATATGAGAATAATACAAACATTTCGGCCATATCCATTTATTTTCATCTCCTAACAGCAGTTATGGTACATGTGAAAAAACCTTTCAGTCCAAGCTGTGAGTTTTTATATTTTGCTGAGCACCTGCAGATCTCCAGGCTTTCTACCCAGATGACTTGTGTCTGAATTGTTGTGGACCAAATCAATTATTTTTGTAATGATTGATAGTAAAATTTGTTGCAATGATTGTGATGAGATAGATGAGAGACACCAGTATCCATGTGTTAATGTTCCCTGAACATCGTTGATACATTTTATTTATTATAAAATATGGTGTTTTTTCAGGACAAACCCACTCTAACATGCAAACATTTCTCTGATTTCAACAGTGCTCCTTAGAGAATGAGAAATTATTTCGGCTTTTGTTTTATTAATTTGGTTTCATCGACAGCTTTCTCAAAGACTTAAGTGGAAGCAGAAGAAACTCCTTTACCCTTAAACATTGGGTTCAAACAGGCTGCCTGCTGTAGAATGGAAAACTGCAGTTGATTAGTCATTGGAAGGTTATTTGCAGGATTGCTCATGTGTCATTGAGTTCTGCCTTGTTTATAGTTCATCTGTGACCTGTGAAAAACAATATTTTAATGATTTGATTCAATTGTTTCCAGACAATGAAGACAATTATGAGACAAGTTCATGTTTAACTTTCCACTAGGAAAAAGTTTAGTGTTATTACTGCATCCTAGTTTAAGTATAAACTGTCTGAAAGATAGTGTTGTAGTTATATGAGCAAAAATTTCCTATCATACTATGTGACAGCAGAGCAATAAACATACCATCAGAGCCAACATCATAAATACAGTGCAAAATGCTAAGTATTATTGACACTTCTTCATTAGAGACACTTATTTATAACTCCTTTGTTCCTAATTTCTTCAAGGAAAAATACTGCTTCTTTCTGAAAATGGAAAATGTGTATTCCTTACTTGGTAGAGGCGCTCAGAATAGCAGCGATTCTTCGTAGTTTTTCTGATTTGCTGTGAGTATTTTTAAATACGTGGACACTTCTGAGCTCTACCACGAAATGGATTTGCAAAGAACATTTAAGTTTCAAAGTTTTTCTTTGTAAATGTTCTTGGCTATTTTACTTATTGTAGTTAGATAATTTTTCCTTCCGTACAAAGTTGTCTTGTAAACATCCATCTTATGTAGAGATTGGTGAATTTTCATCAACTATTAAACCAACTCTAACTCTTTTCTTTTTCGTATTAGCCTTTGGTTCAGGAATTTATTGGTGTTGTGAGGAATTACTGTCAAATACTTTATGGACTGGAGAAAAGTGTACGGAGAATTCCAGGATAACCTTATTCAAGCGCTAACAATAAAAACCCACATCTTGTAATATGTGGTTTAACCCCAGCTGGCAACTAAGCCCCACACAGCTGCTCACTCACTCCCCCCACATCTGGATGCGGGAGAGAATCAGAAGGGTAAAAGTGAGAAAATTCATGTGTTGAGATAAAGACAGTTTAACAGCTAAAGCAAAAGCCACACACAAGAAAAGAAAACAAGGAATTCATTCACCACTTCTTATGAGCAGGCAGGTGTTCAGCCATCCCCAGGAAAGCAGGACTTCAGCCTGTGTAATGGGTTCTTGGGAAGAAAAGTGCCACCACTGCAAAACCTCCTTCCTTTTTCTTCCCCCAGCTTTTTATGCTAAGCCTGCTGCCATATGGTATGGGATATTCCTTGGATCGGTTGGGGTCAGCTGTCCTGGCTGTGTCTGCTCACAGATTTTTGTGCACTCCCAACCTCCCTGCTGATGGGGTGATGTGAGAGGCAGAAAAGACCTTGACATTGTAAGCACTGCACAGCAAAATAAGTAACACATCTCTCTTCTCAAAACTGTTTTCAGCACAAATCCAAACACAGCTTCGTACTAGCCACAGTGAAGAAAATTACCTCTGCGCCAGCCAAAACCAGCACAACTTCAAAAGAATATGGTGCCTTTTCTGTAACCACAATTTAGGTTCAAATGCAAATTTAAAGCAGCATGTTCTGCCTAAAAGATGTGCAGAACCAAATAGGAACCTAGATTGGTTTTGGTTGAAAAGGACCTTAAAGAGCACCTAGTTTCAACCCCCTGCCATGGGCAGGAACACCACCCATGACATCAGATTGCTCAAAGTCGCATCCAACCTGACCTTAAACACTTCCAGGGATGGGGCATCCACAGCTTCTCTGGGCAATCTCTGCCAGTGCTTCCCAACCCTCACAGTGAAAAACTTCTTCCTAACATCTAACCTATATCTTTTCTTTCTCAGTTTTAAACCATGCTCATGTAAAAAATCACTTCCCCTATTTTTTGTAAGTCCCTTTCAAATACTGAAAGGCCACACTAAGGTCTCCCTGGAGCCTTCTGTTCTCCAGGCTGAACAACCCCAATTCTCTCAGCCTGTCAGCAGAGGAGACATGCTCCAGTCATCTGACCATTTTGGTGGCCCTCCTCTGGACTTGTTCCAAGAGGTCCACATCTTTCTTGTGCTGAGGCCCCCAGACCTAGATGCAGTACTCCAGGGCAGAGTAGAGGGGGAGGATCATCTCCCTTGACCTGCTGGCTTCACTTCTTGTGATGCAGCCCAGGACAGGGTTGGCTTTCTGGGCTGTGAGCACGCACTGTTACTTCATGTCCAGCTTGTCATCCACCAGAATCCCCAAGTCCTTCTCCCCAGGGCTGCTCTCAGTGAGTTCTTCTCCCCATCTCGACTTATGTCTGGGATTGCCCCGACCCAGGTACAGCATTTTGCACTTGGCTTGTTGAACCTCACGTGGTTCTCATGGGCCCACTTCTACAGCTTGTCCGTGTCCCCCTGCACGGCATCCTGTCCTTCTCTTGTGTCAGCTGCACTGCTCAGTTCCTGTCATCTACAAACTTGCTGAGGGTGCACTTGCTCTCACTGTGTCATTGGTAAAGATATTATATAGCACCAATCCCAAGGTCCCTGAGGGACACCATTTATTACTGGCCTCCATGTGGATGTAGAGCCATTGAGCACCACATGAATGAACGTTCTTCAGTCAGTAGTTTTCTGGGGGAAAAAAAACCAGCTCCCTTTTCACATTTTTAATGTGCTTGAAAAATTAAACATAAATGTCCTGATTTATGCAAGTGTCCCCCCTTGATAGGGACCAATGTGTTTTCTCTCTCTTACTCAACCAGTTGCATTGTCTTCAGTTTGAGAATTTGCTGAATGAGAATTGTCAGAGAACTGAAAAGCCTGGTCAATCTAGACCAATCCTGCACTAGACAGTTTCAAATAAACAAATTCATGTTTTCATTTAGATATAAATAATTGACTTTTTTCACATGTATGCAGTAATTCCTCATTTGAGATTTTCCTACATAACCATGTAAATAATGCAAGAAAATTCAGCCTCTCTATGCACTCTTGGTTTGATTCTTATCCTATATATCTGTTGACCTTGAAGCTAGTGCTAAGGAAGTAGGTTCTTTTCCATGTTGACTTTCTGACTTTAACTGTGGAAGACATCTTTGATGTTCATCAGTGTGAATTTGAAGTAAGATCTGTCTGCCTGTGGAGAAATGAATCTGACTGTATTGAGAGCCCCCTGAGCTTCTTTCTTTCAGTCTGTAACAGAATGTCGGACTACATAGAGCTTTTATTTTGACAGAAAAGGAGTAAGCCACTCTTTTTTAAAAATGTGACACAATTGGGTTTTCCAAAGAAACAGACTTATCTTAACATGCCAAATAAAGACAAAAATGTGGCTTACAAAATGATCAGTACAAATTAAAGAAGGTCTGCCCACTAAAACCCAGCGTTTTGTGACTGTGTATACTCCCCAGGGAGACTACCACTAATGTCAAGAATTCCAGCGTTGAAGAGGATTTTTTGCAGTATGAATTTATTATGATTTCGTGATTCCTGTGGAATTTTCAATGTCTGCTCTATCTCCGTGTGCAGTTTTAATAAAATGCCGTACATTCACATGAAATTATAATGGCGTACATTCTCCTCTTGAATATTTTTCTTCCATTTCTCATAAGATACTATCATTGTTTCAGGCTGAAAATTTTCTCGGCTTGGATGTTCTGAGAGAAACATCACAGTTTAAAAGGGAACTCACACAGTTTACAGTTTCATCAGTCAACTGTGCAAAACTGAGAGAAGGGACTGGAGAGTGTTCTGTGAGTTTCTGATGTTGGTCAGGGTCAATATAAAAGGACCATACAGTCTTTTTTTGTTTGTTTTGTTTGCAGACTATTACAGATGTGTAGGGTTCTTTTTGTTTGGTTGGGGATTTTTGTTTGTTTTAGTAAACATTAGTCAGCTTGTCATCTTTTAATGGTAGTCTGTGAGCCTTTCTGGGAAGCTCAGCTCACATGTTTAAACCCATTGCCCTAGAAGAACAGTTAACAAGTTTTCATTAATTTTGTCTGTATAAAATTGCAAAGTACAGGTGCATTCAAAGAAACAAGAATAAATAAAAGAAAAAAATTAAGTAGGCACTATTTGAGGGGGTTAGCATGTTCCTCTTTAGACCAAACTCCATTTTACATCTGCCACATACAAGAAAGTTGCTGGTATATTTTGGCTTTTTGGGTTTGTACAAATGCAGTTAAGGACCCAGTGAAAGCTAAGACAGCAGCTCTGAACCCACCAAGCCTTGGCAAACATCTGAAGGAAAGACAATTCTTGCTCTCCAGTTAAAGAAGGGGAGTAAAGAGGAACTGAGACCCTGAGCTCTGGGGTTGGATCTCTTGTACACTGCATACCAAGCTGGAGCCAGGGCAAATACCACTATTTCTCTGGTAGAATGTTCATCTAGAATACTTTTGTCCACACAGTATGTTGAACTTTGTCCGTGTAAGAAGAAATCATAAAGAGTATTAATGTTTTTCTATTTGCCTTTATCTTTAGAAAAGCAAGCATTGTCTGCCATGTGGTTGTGCCTTAACCTTGGCTGCTTTGAGGTTGTTGGTCTTGGACCTGATGGCCTTGACCTTTCATACCTTGGGTTTACCTGGACTGTAGCTATCACTGTGGGGCTCCAGGAGCTGGTTCTTTTTGGGCTCAATTGCTTCCTAACTGTGGCAGATGCTGAGTCTCTCTCACAGACAGAATTTGTGGGTTTTCTGAGCATGCTTTTCAGTGAGCTTTGCTATTTTTATTATTTCTGGAGCATGTTTTTGTGGTCTGTGGTTTTGGGCATGTGGTTTCCCCCTCTCCCTTGTCATATATGTGGAGCTGAAAACAAGTTACTGTAGTATAAACCAAAGTGTCCTAGTTCACCATCTCTGCTTCTGCTGCTGCTTTTTATGTCACAGCTTCCAGTCAACAACCTACTTGCTGAGAAACAGCGAATGCACACAATATCCGGCAATAGCTCAAATACTGGTGTGTCACCAATGCTGTTTAAGTTACAAATACAAAATACAGTGTCATAGGAGCTACTGTAAAGAAAGGTATTTCCCTCCCAAGCAAACCCAGTAAACCTTCGTTTCTTCACAAGAGCTGTGAAGGTTGGAACAGCTTCAGCTCCAAATATCCTGGGATATTTCCATATTTGGCAGAAACTGCTGTTTTGATGTAGCCACACAGTAAATACAGTTGCAATGGTTGTGACTGCTCTAATTCCATTGTTTCTAACTCTAGTTTTAAAGCTTCTACCTGTGGAACACCAAGTGGCAATGCCGGTGTGAACTGATGAAGCCTGCTGAAAGAACTGGTGCTGGATCTGGAAGCAGAACACTGCATTTATTTGTAGTTTTTTTATTCCTGCCACGTTATGTTCATTTTGTTGGTACAAGAATCAGAATGGTTTCCCCTCAAAAATGAGGAAACACAGTACAAGCTCAAGAGACACAGAAACAGCTGAACTGAAGAAAGTGAGGAGCTCTGAATTACCTTTTCCTCTTAATGTCTCTAAATAATAGAAACGTCATCTTTTGACCTCATCTCTACATTGTTCTATATTTTGTTCTCTCTAATACTTCCCTGATGAGCAACATAGATCAAAGAGATTAAACCTTGTTTGCTACTAATCTGACGTAAAGGCCATGATTCCTCAGTATTTCAAGGTAAAATTATAAATAATCATGGTAATAAGGAAAGCCTTTTTGTTTGCAATATGACATAATTAAGCTGCATCTGGTAGCACTTCATTTGCAAAGTGTTCACAGAATTGTTCAGACATCATCCATGGTACTGATGCACAACCTGGGAAGTAGTCAAAAAGGCTTTATTTTTTATAGGCTTCATTGGAAACAAAGAGCAGAAGAAAAGCCCACTCTTTTCCAAGTAGAAACATGCCAATCCTGCAGTGATTTCAGGGGATGGGAGAACATAAAAATTTCAAATCAACACAGAAAAAATACTAAAGGAATTTAGTGTTTTCATTGATATTGGTCTTAATCAGATTTCTTTATTAAAGAGATGATTGCATAAAAGCTGAACGATTAAGTGTGTTCAAAGAACTGAGTATCACAATTTTTTGTTTTTAAACTGATTTTCAGTCATCCAAGAGCTGCTAAATTTGCTTTAATTAATAAGACTTTTAAATTGTAGGAGGACAGAAAAGTGCACTTGTAAAGTGGTAAGTTTCTTAATGTTTCAGATTTTTCCTTTGTCTCTGGTACCATGAGTGTTTTCAACCCAGCCTGAAAATACAATACTTAATCTGCACATTGATGGTTATTACAGATGAGCGTGTCTCTGGGCTCTGTCAGAGCCTCTCTGTGGGCCTGTTGGCCTTGCATTAATTAGAAGATGTCATTCCCAATGGGCTAACAGCAGATCTGCCCTTAACACTCATGCTCTGGGATTAATTTAATGGGTGAAGTGCAAAATGCTATGTAGATTTCTGTGAAAACAGGCTACTATGGGAACAGCTGTTTAAGCATGTTCTTGCCTTGGTAGACTTTCAAGCCATTTGGACTTTCTTTCTGTGGCAGTCTGTGCTGGCAGATGCCCTCTTATGTTCAGAGGTGAATCTTGTCCCTGGAAAAGTAATTTTGTAAGTGCAAAGAAAGGACATTGTGGTTTCACTGCAGGAGTCAGTACCCGATCTTTTCCTGACACTGCTGAACAGGCCTTGCTGTCTTGTATATTAGACTGACTTAATTGGAAGATTAGAATATTGTTGAAAACTTAGTGGTTGCTGAGGGATTTCTTTTCGCCTTTCTGTCTTAGTTTGTAAAATTGAACATTCTCTGTAAATACACGTAGAAGAATAAAAACCTTCCCTTTGCAGAGTTCTGCTGAATAAGCAGTACTGTATCAGTCTTCCTCAAAATTAAATACCAGCCAGACCTGCTGTTCATATGTGACATGCTTATTTGCATTTGCTCTGATCTTTTGCCCAAATAAAAAAGCAGGAACTGAATAGGATTTAATTATGGGCTTATTTAAGATTTGTTTTATGGAGACAGTCATGGAGTGTCATATTTATCTGAGTAGAACTTTTGAAACATGGTCCTTTCTGCTCTCCATTTTATCTTCTTAAGAAGGAGATATCTGATGTGTGCTTTTTTTGTGTTTTGTTTCATTTCCTTTTGACAGAAGCATACATTTAGTGTAATGACATTAGGGTACTTCTATCGTGAAGAAAATAGTGAATTAAATTAATAATTTTTTTCTCATTGTAAGTCCTAAACAAAAAAAAAAAAAATAAAAAAAAAATTGCGTTTTAGTTTTTAGGGTATGTAGTTTTATAGAGTTCTATTTCATCAAAGCACGAGGGGGATAACATTAGACTAGATTCATCTTTCTAAAGTTTGATAGGGCTTTTCATTGCTTCTCAGAAGAACTTGCCAAATCTAACTTCTGTCAATTTTGGTTTATTGGTTTCTCTGGATTTCTACTAAATTATAGTTATCACCCATGAACCAAACTATTTTACTTGTGGCTTAACCATTTCAATTAACATTAAAACCAGACATAAAAATTCAGACATAAATTTATAAATTTATTTTTTAAACTAAGTTTGCATTATTTTTTTCATGTTGTGATGTTTTTCTCATTTACTAGAAATGTGCACTGGATATGCTGGTCTGTTTCCACAGGACAAGATGCCTGATGGGTGAACAAGGTGTACTCAGTATGGTGAAATCATGTTACTAGATGAGTTTTATACAAATTTATGCTCAAGATGTAAATTTTTTACTGATGCTTTTTGGCTTGCAGAATTAGTTCTGTAGAGTTCTAGTGCTAAGTGTTATTTAGTAGGAATCACATCATAAGAAATACAAAAGACCTTCTTTTGAAATAAAAGCTCTCCCTGTAATTATTTTTTTTTTATATGAAGTGACAACTGAGTGGCATATTTTTTTTTCTTGAACGTTATTCACATTCAAGAAATACCAAGGTATTTTTAAGTGTTTGTGTATACTTGTAGAGAGATAGAGAGAGAGAGACAGAGATGGGAAAAGAGAGAGTGTCTTAACCACAACATATGTTTCTCTGGAGATTCATCTATTTTCTTCAGTGACAAAGCCACTTGATTATCCCTGTTGGGATTGCAGGCTAATACAGCTATGGAAGAATGAGCTGGATGCCACATTGCTTAATCGGACAAGTGGTTGGTTAGTCTAGTTATTTTGTGCAGAGGACAGATGCCGTAGCCTCTGGCAGAAACAATATAACATGAATTTTCAGATCCTGTCATTCTTTGCTAACAGTTGGGAAAAAGATATTTGCTGGACAACTAAACCTGGAATATTGCAAACCAGTAGTATGAAAATCAGTGAGGGAGGGCAAACAGTATCTTTTGCAGGGTTGGAACGTTTCTTGGATATTAAGGGATTATGCAAAATATTATTTTAAGCACTTTCAGGTTACTCACTTCAGTTGTCAAAGTTACCTTGACAAACCTCCTAGGCCTCTTAATACGGCCACTAGAGAGCAAAGTCAACATTTGACACATAAGGGAAAATTTTTAGAATTCAAGACAGCATTGTCCCTGCTCAGAGAAGCACACTCAATGTGCTTTTGCAATAGTTTGTTTTAACTTCATGGTGCATGTACAATGACACAGAAAGACTAGATAATATCACTGAGAAAAGTTTTCCTGCTAAGCCAGAAGTAAAAATCTTTCACCACTATTAGGTTTTATTATTGTTCAGGATTTCATAAAGGCTTCAAGCAAAGCTCTTAACACGTTTTTCTCTTCTATACAGAGTAAAAGAATCCTGTTTTGAATTAGCTTGATATTCACGGAGAGTATAGTAAAGAAAATACATACAGTTAACTGTCATTTAATCAATTTTATAATTCAGTTTGGTGTCCTTTAAAGAGATAAATTCTAGTCTATAACACAGAGGAGTTCTGCAGGAATTTATCCACTGATAGGGTTGTCAAGCATTGGAATGGCTGCCCAGGGAAGAGGTGGAGTCACCATTCCTGGAAGTGTTTGACAAACAACTGGATGTGGCACTTAGCCCTATGGTTTAATTGACATGGTGGTGTTCAGTCAAAGGTGGACTCGATGATCTTGGAGGTCTTTTCCAACCTTAACCATTCGATGATTCTATAATTGACTTTTCAGGTAGGTATAACTTCGTCCTGTGCTTAGAAATGGAAAATCTTGAAGACATTATGTCCCAGATGATACAAGGGTTTTCTCCATGTCAAGTTTTTTAATTAAGTTGCAGCACAAATAAATGCTCATGATTTCATAGGGCTGGATTGTCCTTTTGTCCTATGCTAGAGATTATGTTGGCTATACCTGGAAGTAGTAGTAAAGGAGGAAATGGGAGACTGATGTGAAAGAAAAATTAATATATGCATTTGTGCATACAAAAAAAAAAAAAAGGCCTGTTCTATTCTTATGTAATATAAATGTCATGAATTGAAAATAATCTATTAACTGAAATGGAATATCATCATGAAAAGAAAAGTAATGTAGCACAGTCTTTAACCTCTTGAAAAAGAAATCAATACAGTTTTCAGGAATTAGTTTCTCTTAGGATCGCAATAGTACCTCTGAATAAACCCATCCATGACATTTCCATCATCTTTTGTCATTACTCTTCTGTCAATCACGTTTGCCTCTCTAATCTGATCTTCTTGTATTTTGTTCTGATTTGTTCCTATGATTCTGTGTTCAGGACTATTGTGGTTAAGAGGTACAAAGCTTCTTATTTTGTACGAACTTATTATGAGCCAAAGTAAAGCATTCTGCACTTGATTATGTGCTAGCATTTAATGTCCTTGACTTTATTTAATACTTTAGACTATTAGAACCTGTTCTTTGAATGCATCATTTTTGCAACTATCTCATCTGTTTTAATTTTTGTCTATGTGTTGAACTTTGGTATTAGATAATCTCAAAGTGAGCTGTATTTGTTTAGCAATGATGGCAACAGAACACTTTTGGAACCAAAGTGTTGCATGACAAATGGTTATTAGAAGGAAGCCTATGCTTTTTTATCTTCAAGTGCAATAGTAAAATCTAGCCCTGGACAGAAGGCTAATGAAGGCTTGCTGACCACTTGAGCAGAAAATAGACACTGATGGAAGCGGACATTGCTCTTCTGACTTCATGGGAGCATTACAAACAGACGTTTTTGGATTTGGCTCAGAAACTTGTAGGGATGTGAGTTCTTGAAAGTTCAAGTAGAGAACAGGCCTTTTAGCCTGGCCTTTGCATAACAGATTCATATACTCTGGGTATATGGATTATCCAACATAAAAGGTCTTCATCAGTTTTTACCATATGGTTAAAACATATATACATATTTTTTCTGTTACATCCAGGCCCTGTGAGGCAGCTGGTATTAATGAATAAAAATAGCCAGCAAAATCCTGGCACGTGGTTGCTAGAAGGAACAATTTATAGCCAAGGGTCTTGTAGATTACTAGAAAGGAGAAAAAAGGAACAACCCCAAAAAACATGACCTCTGAAAGTATGTATGAACTCCAAGTTTCATCTGCATTTTGGGCACCTGTATTGCTCAAGGCAACAGAATATGGAACTGATTAAAAGATATTAATTCTGTTTCTATTGCTAAAAATTACAGGGAAGGCAATTGAGGAGTGTGGTGTTTTGGGTTTCTTTTTTAAACACCATTGCTGTAGTTCATCTTTTAGCTGATATTAATATCAAGACATTTGTAGCTTCATGAAGAGCTTGGGAGAGATGCATTTCTCAGAATAAATGAAATATAACTTACAAGGTGAATATTGGAAGGTAGTGTTACTGTAATGCAAAACTATGAGTTCTAGTAATTTATTTCATAGCCCTGGTTTAGATTTTTGCCTTCTAAAAAATAAGGCTGACCTTCCGTCTCCACAGAGTAATGACAAAATGCAAGATTCTTATGTTTCAGAAAATGACTCTTCGGTAGTCCTTAGCATTTCATAATTGATATTTACCAAGCCCACTGAGGCTCATCTTATGGGTTTATCCTGTTGGAATTTTCTTTTCTGTTTGGTTTTTTGCCTCATAAGGATTGTGGTTCAAATAGTGGGATGATCAATATAGCATGCAGATTGCTAACTTTAGTGTGAACACTAAAATTTATTATTGTATTGTAGTGAGAAAAATGTTGCAACTTTATTTGCAATAATAGTGTGACTGTATTGGCTGCTGCAGTTCTTAATTGCCATAAAAAGGCACCAGGAGCAGTAGTAGGATGGGGTGTGGGATGCTGTTGTTCCACAGAACCATGAAGATTGGCATTAGATGCTATCGTAGGTTAGCACAGGAGAGAAAAATACAAAAAAATCAAAATAAGATCAAAATAAATTTAAAACTGGCATTTTATGGAACTACATTTTAAATGCTCCATCATTCATTCAATTAATTTAAAAAGAAACTGAGTAATGCCCAAGTTATGTTAAGTTTGGGAAGGAACAGAGATCCTGATCTAGAGAGAAACACAGCACCAGCATTGGTCAAAATTGGTCAAAGAAATTAAAATGAAAAATAGAGATGTATTTTTGTAGCTAGCATGATTATGAGTTGGAACAGATTACCTAGAGATGCGATGGTTTCTTTTTCTCTTGTTTCATAAAAAGGCCGCAAGCCTTTGAAGGTGCTTTAGACAAAAAAAAAGGTGTGATGTAAGAGAATCCAGGTGAAATACTGTAGGTAAGAGGAGGAGATATACAATGGTGTACAGCTGATCCACAGGAAGGCCTCTACAGAAAATATTCCTCTCTACTATAATTTGTCCTGAATGAGAGGTTCCCAGATTGCATTTGTCACTCTGACTGCAGCGACAAAAGAACAAGACTTGCAGCAACATTGAGATGTGACCAAATTTTTCTTCCCTATAAGGCTGAGAGGAACATAAGCAGGACACTGATGTAAAAAGTGGAACAACTTATTTCCTGATTATGCATCTATGAGCTCCAGAAAAGCCAATAGGGGTAAATACCCTGGTGGTTTTGTGGCTTCATTACAGACAAACTCTTGGAATATGGAAATCATAAACAGCAGGCAGGCAGACAATTCTAGTGAGAGCTCATTTCATGGTTAAAACTGCTAAACTGTGTTTTAGCTCTTTTTCTCAAAAAATAGTGCTGCTTACCATTGTTAAGTTTGAATTTTTGTTACCCAGCATTGTTGGTAATGGCTTGTTAGATGTTTGAAAATGTGCATATTATTAAACAGTAATATCCGTTCTACATTTCTGTTTGGCAAGTGTGAAATGCACGTGTGTGGATGGTTCTAATACACTGCTTTGGCTTTGTGTTTGAAAGCTATCACCTGTATTTTTCGACTATTTGCAGTGATTATTGTCAGCAACCATTTGCTGTGAATATCAGAGGAAGAAGAGAACCTAGGAGAGACATACTTTGATCTTTCAGCAAGAAATGTATGAAAATGGAAGGTAATTCTAGGTCGGATGTTTACCTAATCCTAATAGAAAATTAAATTGTAAATTTAAAAAAACCCAAACCCACAAAAAACCTTAAGGAAAATTAGTCTTTCTTGTAACAAAACATGAATACAAGCCTTGAACAAAAATTTCAGGTTCACTGTAGTTTGTAGAGATGGAAATAAATGTCTGTGGTAGTGAGGTACTTTAAAACCTCTTAGAACAAAAATGTTTGTACATAGAATTTTAGCGTTTTTGCCAGGCAAATTCAATTCCAAAGCTCCCACATGTGAAGCATTTCTAATTTTACCCAGCTGAAATTTGTCATGTCAGCTGCCAGCCCTGATTGCTGTGTTGTTTTGTTGCGTGGAGAGGGTTGGAACTCTTCATTTTTGGAAAATTCTGGCTTATAAACTGCAAGTTATTCTTCATTGTGGCCGAAAAAAATATAAAAATCCTTCAGTGTTTTATATCTAATAGTGTGAATCTCCTCTTAACACACTCTTCTTACTAATGTTTTTATGTGGAACTTCTGCTTGGCAATGTGCAGTATACAGAATGTTTTCAAAAGCAAAGAGTTGATTCACTCCTAGAGGTCAGTGCTGTGAACTCACAAACTGGTACCAGAGGGATCTTATCAGAGAGAAAGCAAGCCGGCCCCTGGAAATTTTGTGTGCAAGTTCTTACCTCTACTGCCTCATGGTCAGTTACTTCTCTTTCGAAGGGAATAACCCAAGTTAAGTGCACACATCCACAGGTCTTTTGGAATTCTAGAGTTGCTGTAACCACATGGTCCAGCCCCTAGTAAGGGGACTGTTATCTGGTGGTAGGAAGATGTGTAGAAAGTAAACATTTATATAAAAATCGTGGGATTTATGTGCTCTGTTAGGCCAATGTGATATTATTACAGAAAGGAGCAGCAGTATAAAGTAGGTGCAAGACAGAAATGAGTAATAAAATAACTCCTGTCCATGCCACGGTCAGAATATCTTTCCAGACTGATCAAAGCTTAAGCTTTTTTTACAAGGAACTGAAGTATTTCCATGAGTAACCTAACACTGTAATTTGAATAAATCCCCAGTTACAGCTCTTTATCAAAATCCTGAGAGTTCTAAAGAATGGATTTTGATGTCACCATTAGACAGTCATCTCACAAACAAATTGGTACCAACTGTATTGTATAGAATACTATAGATGTTTAAATGTGTTGTTGTGGTGGTTTGAAGAGACTGAGTTGATGGACAGGGTTTTAGACCAATCGCTTCTCACAATTTTGCATATAAAAAGGCACTGGCGCGGGGAAGTCAGCCTCTTCTTTTCCGGTCCCTCAGCGGGAGGGGTGGTGGGCC